>VDFB02000017.1:268507934-268588365 GCA_007258455.2 Sequoia sempervirens
GAAATGGTACAAGAAGAATATATAGAGTGAAAAATATCAATAAAAAATGAGAAATAGCCTAAGGGAAGCTTGTTTGGGGCACATTAGCAATTTGTAGCAATATAACAATATATTATTTCCCCTCAATACATTGTTGAAGAATTCAATAAGGAGCTTGATTCTAGATTATCATCAATTATTCAAGATTAATTTAGAGGCACCTAAAGAGTTTGATGAACAAAAAAAATGGGTGCCTATCCTCAAAGAAGTAGATAAATAGATTGATGTTAGAGTTCAAGTTGAATAACCATTGGATTAATTAGAAAAAATGTCCCCATAGCTTAGGAATAAATAATGGAGGAGGTAATCCAGGAGCAAGGTAAAGATGCATGTGGATTTGACATGGAAGAAGGGACATATCAATTAGGATCACCTAAAAGGCCTCAAATACAATTCATTGAATAATATATGGCTACTCCAATATGGATAACAATTAAAATTCAAAGAAATGGCTAGGTGGAAATTGTTGTGCCTATCGCACACACGCCCTATTTGGACCGGGTACCCCCTCTTTCCTTTTTTCCTTCGTCAGATCATTTTTTCCTTTGCCTTATTTTGTGTGCCCCTATTTTCTAAGCTTAATTCATCACATTTCAAGTGGCCAAAATCACTACTCCAAATTTATTAAGTCTTTTGGATTTTGCAAAAATTCCCTTGTGCGTTTCCCTTAGTCTTTCGCCTTGGCATCCTTTGGTCCCTACAAACCCACATTTGTAGGTCTCCCTTGGTAGGTCACCATTGCTACTTCACCACTAGGAGTGGCTAACCTAGAACTTTCGCCCGCATGGTAGGCCCTGTAATGACCTTAGTCGTTCAAGTCTCCGCTAGTGGCCGCACCAAGTTGGGTTTCTACAAACCCTGTGTACCCTACCTATCGTTGTACCAAAATTTATTGCACATCATTAGTGGTAGTTCACCTATAAAAGGAGGGAGTTAGACCTGCCATTTTCAGCCTTGATTTCCAAACTTGCAAATGGAAAATAACGAGATACTGCCTGCACGAGGTTCTATAGCAAGTTTTGAGCTGGATTTTCAATGCATCACACATGATTTTGAGGTAGGTGCACCTTAATCTTGGCCATGTTTAAATTCTAAAGTGTTATGGTTTTTGAAAAGAATTAAAATTTTTGAAAGCAAACTTAGAACACCCTAGGTGGTCTTTCCAAATTATGTGATCCTCACAAATGACCCACCCCTAGAATTCAAACTCTCGATGCCATCATAAATTCATAAAAACTATAGTCTCCTTTATTTGGAATCATGTTTTCCCCTTGTCCCTCTTCTTACAGCTGACAAACCCTGCGGCCCACACTGATGCACTCACTTTTCATGATAAAATTTGAAGAAAACTTAGAAAATAGCTAAGTTGTTGGCCCGCTGTGGGAACAACCATGCGGGGTTCCCATTGCAAGTGGCTCCCATTCCTCTGCCACTAACTAGCGGCCTAATCTCAGTGGCTTTCCACATCGCAGGTTCTGCCCCCAACGTCACTACAAAATTTATAAGCTTAATCACTTAGAAAAATTAATGAATTTAGTGCCCTTCAATTGTTGTTGCCTAATGGTAGAGCCACCCTTTCCATCTGCACTACAAACCTCACTCCCTCCATTATTGTTTTGAGTTTTCCCAAACACAAAAAATGCTAAATCAAAATATTGCATGTGGGTCGGTCTCTATGGGAGTTTGTATGCCGATAGCCCCTACTTCTTCATGATGCCTTAGCATCCAAAAAACCACATCTATCTGCACTACAGACACTGCCTGATTGATTTTCCTCCAAATTCCTTGATGCAAAACTTGAGTCCACAAAGCTGTTGTGGGCTAACCTGTGCAGACCATCATCCCCTCAAACCCATTTCTTAACAACGAACCTTCAACGGTAGCCCAATAGCTTCCACTCGCATGATGATCAAAATCTAAGGCGACACATGCCGTCCAAACCCCCTATGGGTCTCGTAGTGCATAATTCTGTTTGCAAATTTTCATCCCCTAAAAGATGCTAACTCAACAACTAAGTTTAAATGTCCTTCCACCTAGCGGTACCCACATGTCCTAGACCCATAAAACATCGAGACACAACCTAATAATGTCATATGTCCTATAACCTAATTTCTACATGTGCCAAAGCACCTCACGAGGAATTTGATCACCAACTTACTAATGTAGAACCTTTGTTGTGGACTTCCATTTTTAGGTCTTCGTGGCCTCTTGGGCATTATTTAACTGCCTTTCTACTGACAGCTTTCAGCTTGGGGAAGCTCGCATTGCTAAACCTGCATTTTCCTAAATGGTCCAAATAAGCACCAAATATTGGACAATGATGAATTTTATGAACCTCTGATAATATATGAATGGATCTAATACTTGATTTGCAGGATTTGACTCACATTCGCTCAAATTTATATGTAAGCACACTTATTGCATCTTGTGTATGTAGGATTTATGGAACCTGTTGTGAGGCCTTCCAAGAAGCCTGTGTAGAAAATTGACAAAGGAAAGAAGCTTGCTTGCACTCCCAAGGGAAGGGAAGGGAAAGAAAAATGAAGTACGAGTTTCACGAAGTGGAACACATTGCAAAGCTCACCTCTAGCTAGGAAATGATCTTAGATACTAACTTTGGGCACATCAGTATAGATGAATTCAGAGAGAGGGTTATGCAGAACCCCAAAATAGAAAGGGATTTAAAAATTAGAAAGAGTGGCATACCTAAAGCAGTCAGTTTTCCTCTTGTGCTTATATCCCTAGAGTTAGTAATGGGATGTCGGGAGTGCTACCACTCCAATAGAAAGATAATTGACCATGATAGAAGGGTACTAGAAATTTTTCAGCTAGGTCTATTGGAAGGACTTTTGGTATTCTAGTCTTTGACAAGATGGAAGAGGTAGAGAAAGAATTTTCCCAAAATGTATGGCAAATAGATCCTATTGGGTGCAAATGAACAATCAATCAAAATTGGTTAAAGGAAAAGAGGGAAAGCACTGCCAAGGTTCCCAAAACCCTATAAAAAAGTTACTTCTTTGAGGAGTACCACAATCTAGTCACATTCTTGAGCAAAGTGATGGGTTTTCCCATGACCACTTTCTTTGAAAACTAGATGTTTTATTTCATAGAGGAGATCCTTGAGGGCAAGACCCAATTCTATTGGGAAAAAATGATTAGTGAAAACATGCATCAACAATTAATAGAAGTAAAGAAGACCTCTCACTTCTTCATGACTTCCTATTTGGTCTAACTCCTGGTGGTGAAGTTCCCATATAAAGGATTGTTCAGTGTTGGAGAACTAGGAACCAAGCAAGGATAATTGAAAGTATATGATTGTTACCCTCAACTGTAATATAGGAACTTGAAGAGGGAGTATAGAAGGGTGAACGATGCCTTCATTGGGCATATAATCAGACTCCTGGGTGGAGATTTTGAAAGGAGGGTAACACACATCACTAGGGCATTTGTGATGGGTTTTGGATATTTGTTCATCCAATTCCCCAAGTTCACCTACATCAGAGCCAAGGGATTCTCAGGGAAGCCTTACAGGTTACCCTGCTACCCCAATGATAGGATTATCATATTATAGGTAACTCAACAATTTCAGACTTCCCACACCTTGTTAAGCAACAAACATAGGGTTGCGGTCCCATATCCTCTCACTCTTGGACAAGGTATGTATGCTTGCCCCATCACCCAATGTGTAGAATATTTAGAAAAAGAGTTGAACGAGTACAATCTCAACCTTCATATAGACAGAGGAAGAGTAGACCCCAAAGGAAAGTTCAAAAAATTGGTTTGGGAGATAGTATGCTCATCGCCCTCAAATCAAAGATTTCTAGGCCAATTGCAAGGATGATAAATAGGTGTGGATGTGTCATTATATGAGAATGACCCTAGCATTTGTAAAATCAGCCAATTTGTTTGAAGTTCCAAACTAAGTTGTCGATGATGACAACATGATAGATGAAAGATACAGTTCCTTGATAAATGCACCTTTGCCGATGATTGATTGGTTTGAGGAGGAGGTCACTAACCTGGAAATTCTCACTCGTCTTATAGAAAATAGAACAAAGCAATGGTTGGAGGGAAAAATTGCTCAATTGAAGGAACAAGGTGTCAAGCTCACATATGGGGAGCTCAAGGATGAAATGAGCAGTGAGAATGACAATGATGTTGCTATGGAACCCTCCAGTGAGGCACCAAAATCCCCACCCACTACAAGATCCAAAAAGAGGAAGGAGGCATCAGAGCAACAACCCAAGCACAAAGTTTATACAAGGAAGACAATAGAAGAGCCACCTCCACCAAAGAAGGGAAGAACGAGGACTTTTGTGTTAGAAATTCCAATGATCTAGGAGGAAACCCTGCCTGAGGAAGAAGAGTCTGAGTAGCCTCGCTCACCACCACCAACCATGTCCATTCCCGCTGATGCTACTGCTACCACTCCACCACCTCCTTCAACCCAATTGTTTCCTATCTCATCTCCACCTGCTATGGACATCTCTGTTCACCTTGCTTCCACCTTGCTGACCACCCAAGTGGCAGTGTTGGATTCTTCTTCCTCCATTACTTCCCTGCTATTGAATTCTTTTCTCCCACCTCCCTTGCCTACTCTATCCAATTTTCCTCCTTCCATAATGACAACCACTATGGAAATACCCACTCTACCGCATGCTTTTGTGAAATTCATGTAGAACGTACCCAATGAACTCTCTAGGGTAATCCTTGACCCCAAGGTTTAGGCTCTGATGGCTCAAATTTTTGCTGCCCTACCTCTTCCCTCGCCACCTACAAAATTGCCAAAGATGGAAGCTGCAATGAAAATCTCGGAAGAGATGGAGAGGTGACATAAGGAATAACAAGAGAATACTATGAAAGACATTGTTGACAAGCCCAAGGATTCTGATAGGGATGACTACTTTGAGCACTCAGAGGGAGGGCTAAACATAAATACTGATAAGGTGGCCTCCGATGAAGAGGCACAACAAAGCCCTGAAGATGAAGGAAATGAAAAACTCGGTGAGCCTTATGAGGTTAAAACCTCAAATCAGGAGGAGAAAGTGCTCTAGGAACAAAAGGATGTAAGCAAGGAAGCTAATCCTGAGAAGCATCATTCTGAAGAAGAGAAAGTAGGTACTAATATAGATGTGGAGATCCTTGAGGAGCCTCCATGAACCGACCAAGAAGAGGGCTTGAGACAAGAAGGAATGCACACGAAAGAGGAAGTTCTTCCAAAGAAAGAGCCAAAAAATAAAGAAGAAGAGAGCATGAAAGAAAATGATGTCAAGCCTAAGAAGAATATTGATTTCAAGCATGAAGGAGATAAAGGGACTTCCATGCAACAACAAAGCATCACTGAAGAAAATGTAGCTCCTATTGAGCTAGACAAAGAAAAGGTTATGTAAACAGAAGGCTCAAATGAATAGGAAAAGGATGAGGGGAAGGTCCCTAGTGATGAGGAAGGGGAATAGGACAAAGAGGAAGGTGATCATGAATCACCCAAAGGACAAACTAAAATGTCTGACTGGCTAGGGCACCAATTAGAAAAGAAGAAGGCCCTTGTGGTTGCTGACTTAAGGGCAAGGTTAGAGGTAATATTGGTGAGGGCTCAAGAAATAACAAGAAAAGAGAAGAAGCCCAAAGTCTGCCCTTATATCATGGTGGACACCTTTGGATCTCAAACAATACAAATTTCCACCCCCATGACCGACAAAGATACAGGTGCTAGCTACAACATTTCAACAATCTACCTAGGCTCGACAACCTGAGAACAAAAGATAGATGAATTCCAAGGGTTGGTAGCCACTATTATGCAACAAATGAGGGTAAAATCACAAAGCTTTGTCACACTTTATAAAGGAAATGGCCAACACTGATCCAAACTTTAAACATGGATCACTAAAAAGTGGCATATATGTTTTGAATTTTGAAATGATGTAAACTAGTAATATATATATATATATTTTAGTATATTTTATGTTTGTATTTTTAAAAAAATAAAAAAAATATTTTAAACTAGTTTTAATAAATTAACACTATAATTTAGTTGTTGATAAAATGTTGAAAAAGTTATGTTGCATGAGATGTCAAACTTTTTATAGTAATTTTTTTTTCTTTCAAATTTTTTGTGTGTATTTATAACTTGAAACTTTAGTGCATGGATATATTTTTTTCCAATTTTAATAAATATATATTTTTTAAAAAATATTAAAATGTGTGTGAATAAAAAATAGTTGTTTCCATTGGACATCAACTTTCATATTAAAATTTATTTAAAATGGGAAAAAAATTATACCAACTTGAAATAGATTCTTTTATCTAGTGCATCATATTTTTTAATTTTTTTAAATAAGTTTTAGTATTTTTTCTTGGCATGGTAATCAACCTAATATTTTGTGTCAATAACCTACTTTTAGTAAAAAAATAAAAAAAAATAAAATTAAACTATTAAAATAAATATATTTTTGAAAACTACACTTATGGATCTACAAAAGGGTATTTTATATTTAAAAAAAATGTTATTTACATTAGTAGGAGTTATTGAAACTTCAATTTTTTTAAATAATTTTATTTTTTTTGTAAATTGGACTCAAAGTGGTGCTCCATATATTTTTATCCAATATTTTTAGTTGAAAAAGTTGTGGAAGTATCTAACTTAGCTAGAATGAATCATACAAGATCATATGTTTGACCAAAATTGATTTTTAGTTAGAAATAATTAAATTTTGTTGTGCTGATAAGTTGACTGAAAGTGTGACACAACTTTGTGATTTTACCCATGAATAAGGATCATTCTACTAAGGAGGAGTTGAAAGCATAGGTAGTGGATCTCATCACTTATATTCAGCAGTGGATATCCACATAAGAGGAGACTCCAATAGAAACGTCAGCGTTGCCTTCCCTGCTATCAAAGGAGGATATCAATAAGATGGAAAAAAGGAAAAACTAGACCAAGTCCATGCTTGCTTGGTTCAATAAGGTGGTATCTATGAGTGATAGGGGGATCAACCATGCAATCACCATGTATAACAGGTATAGAAGCCTAGGGAAAGAAATAAAAAGTATGATGAACACATGTAGGGAATTCCCAGAGATGTATAGGATCACTTATCCCAAATTAGAGTGCATCCTCAAGCTTTCACGAGATATTTGTGAGAAGGAACTAAGAATTGCAATAGAAGATCATTGGCTAGTTGAAACTTGGTTGATGAACTTGGAATATAGAAAAGAAGTCTTGGAAAAGGTCTTGCGCAACCTTGAGGTCGATCACGAGTGGGATTCTAAGCACTAGACAAATAGTGCTGACTACCTGAAACTAATGATTGATTTTGAGGTACCCACCCTGGAATTAGATGCAGAGAAAGTTAAACCTTTGTTCCACTAGAAAATGGAGCAAGGATTTGGTGACACCCTATTGCCATACTTTATGGATTTTGATGTGAAGGCCTTCATCTGAAAAAAGAAAATGATGGAGGCTGCCTCAAATTATATAAAGAACCAACAAGAGATCATTGAGAGAATCAAGAGGATGTCCTTCCAAATCCTCAAATTTGAGCTCTTTGAGGAAAAGAAGCTTGTAGCCATGTTTGGAAAGTTCGTAGAATATGCAGGTGCCCAAAAAGCAGCTAGAAATTCCATCATAGATGATGAATATTTGTCAAAGTAGCTACAAAAGATGGCAACCACTACAAGTCAAAACTGCTACAGTGCCAAGGTCACTAGATGACAAAATAGGGAAAAGACAAAGATGTATTTTATATTGTCATATATTTGGGGGTAGGTGAAACCCTAATGTAAAATGAATCTGAGCCACACAATGAAAGTTAATCTTTTCCATTCATTTTTCTTTTGAAAAACTATAAATAGGGGTCTCCTCTCATTTTCAAAGGGAGAGTTGAGTTGTTGTGTAAAGGCATGCTTTTGAAATTTAATGAGAATAGCATTATTTTGATGGATTCTTGTGTTTTTCTTCACATGTGTGCATGATTCAATTTCCCAATATTAGATTTTAGCTTTGTTGTTTTAGTTTAAGTTGCTTTAGTTGTTAGTTGATGTTGCACTTTAATGGAAAAGAATGCTATGGTGTTGATATCTTCCTTGCTTATACTTTTTGTTGTCTATTGATGATAAACAGTTGTGTAAAGTAAGTCTGAGCATTATTTCATTTTTTCACTTAATTTCTTCTATTGTTCATGCTTAAAGGTGAATGAATGGTTGAAAATCTATAGACCTTTGAAGACTGCACTTGTTTCATGAGACTATAGGTTGCCCTTGGTTAAGTGGAACTAAGTTTTGGGAAGGTTGTCCACTGTAGCATCCTCCATTGTTACTGTTCAACATTAGTTGTAGGTCTAGGAAACTTCTCATCCCTTTTCCCTTTTGACCTTTCTTTGAAAATTTAAGTTGAAGTGAAGTTCCAACATCATTGTAAAGCCAAATTTGACGACAAACATGGAGTTCTAGACTGTTGTCCTAAACTTGTAGCCATTGTACCACATTTATAGAACTTACAAAACTCCTTTTGTAGATCCAATTCCTTCCGTGCTTAGCCAACCATAAAGGCCCTTTGTGATTACCAACAAATCACATCAACTAACTGAATTATTCCAAGCTTAGTCATGACCTTACTCTCGAGAAACCTTGGGGTGATTTCTGAAATTTAGTTGCAAAAATTACCATTCAAGAGAGATATTGCACTTGTGCTTTATTTATGTTGAGAAGGTACAAAAACACCCATCAACAAAAATAATATCAATAGATTTAAAAATATTGATACAGTAAATTGATAATCCTAAGCCAAAGAGAAATGATAATATTTTGTCTTCTACCACAATAGATGCTTTAGTGTTACAGATTATGAAATTTTCCACCTCACTATACCAAAACATAAACATGAGTAAAACCCAATGAATACCAAATTTCACTATTAACTTAGGTTATTCTACTAGAGAGAAAGAGATTGAAAAACTAAAAGCCAATGCAGATATTGTATCCTCAATGATGCATAAAGATAAGAAAATGTAGGAGCTAAAGAGAAAAGATGGTGTGTTCCAATAATATTTGAAGCTATTAATGGGTCCTTTGCAATCTATAGATAAAATTCCCATTGCCCCAATACTCCTTTCTCAAGATGAAACATCTTCCCTAGGAAAAATAAAAAATATAAGCACAATAACATAATAATGGATGAAGAAAATGATTCTAAAAGGAGAAGAAGTTGTTAAAAATGCTTTAGAGAAATGGGAAGAAGCAGTTAACTAGGAAGTCAATATAATGAAGCTAATAAAGGGTTGTGAGAAAATATTAGAGAAAAACAAAATAGATAATTTGTTAGGATTATTGGTAATTGAGAGTCTAAGTGTTGAATTTATCTTAAAGGAAAAAATTGATTATTGAAGCTATCTAACACATAAGAATTTAGATAGCACAATTAGAGCAAGAAGAATAACTCCTCAAGGAATGTACCAAAAAAATTCTTGTTTCAGATAAATTCAATAATCAAAATGAGAAGTTAACAAGATTTTATTGTAATCCAAGTGATGCTAAGGTCAACAAAGTCATAATAGTAGAATTTAAGAAGGTATTCAACAATACCCTTGAAGGTATGACTACCAATTTAGTGAAGAGGTGATGAATAGGGTGATGGGTGCAATGACTTTAATGAAAAAGTACCAAAGGAAATAAAGGATAAGAAATGTCAAATATGCAAAAATATCATCAACATACAAAATGTATTGGTATATGGGAATTCATGCAAAATTATGATATGAAGGAAATGAATAAATGCCTAATTGATTTCAAAGATTATATAAGAAGAGAAGCCATCAAAGGAGAATTTATCATCAAGTCAGATAGTGAAGGAGAAGGTTTAGCTGTAGGGTTTTGGGATTTTACATTTTTTTATCTTCATCTAGTTCTATGAAGTTTTGACTTTCTACTATCCACGTGGGGTTTTCCCCAACTTCCTTTGTGTTATGCATTTGCAAGAAGTTTATATTTATTGAGTGTTTGCATTCAAAAGAGATATTACTAGCTATCAATTGGAAGATACTGACACCATTGGAATATTTTTTTCTTTCAAATTAAAACCATTTATTTTCATGATGTAATTTGAACCATAAATTTATAATTAACTTTAGAATCTTTTCTCAATAAAAATTCATTTTTCTTTTTTGGGGACTAGAAAGTATTGATAATTTTGGGGAAAATAATGAATAATTGTTATTATTTTTCTTTCTTCCTGGTTTCCTTTCAACTAGATTAGTAGTTGTCTTCATGTATGCTAACAAACTTGTAATTGTGACATCAGTCGAGTCATATACTTTGTAAGTTTCAAGTGACTTGTACATATTTCTTTTCAATATTATGAAATATCACAAAATTGTGTCATTGTTTGAGTATTCTATGCTACCTTTTTTCATTTTAATTTTTCCTTTGAAGCTTGCATCTTTTATGTGTAATTGTGAGCAATTTTGGTGAAGCATAAATTGATTATGGTGTCTTGAAATGATTTTTGAGTATAATTGTGCTAATCTTATGAGAATTTAGGTTTCTAACCCTTCCTTCTCTACCTCTCATTTTTTATTTTCTTTAATCTTTCAGAAGAATTGATCAAATTTATTGATAATTTTGAAAAATCCTTTGAGATAGCATTTGATCCTTGTAAATTCTTGGATAGAATTTTGTTAAATATTTGTCTATATTTCCTAAAATTATCTTGTTCTTAATATTTTAGAACCATAAATGCCCCTTGTGAAGTAGTACACTTGAACCTCAAAGTGATCGAGTGAGTCAAGACTTGACAATCAAATCCTTGAGACAAATGTATTTTGTTTCTAAATATAATTGTCTTTCAAGAGAGAGAGGATTAATTGGAACTTTATCTAAAGTTACATTTGACTGTGAAGCACATCAACATGACCAATGAGTAAGAGACCACATATAGTTCCCTAAAAACCACACATTCTCAAGAGCACAAAAAACTAAAATTTGAGTATTATGAATAAGGAGTTCATTGCAAAGAAAAATAAACACTTCCAAATATGCAACACTTCCACCACCAAGACATATGGGCCTTCACAATGTGAACTAAAATAAAAACCACAATCACATTGCACATGAAAAATACCTTGTCACACTAGGGGGAACACTCATAGTAACCACCATATGTAACTTACCTAACACAATTTGAGCACACCAAAAATAATTTCACAAATACATGTAGTTAAGTAGCTAATATGTAACCAATACAATGCCCTATAAAACTAGGCCTATTTAACCACTTGAATGTTGCAAAAAACTAGGGAGATTGAAAGTAAGGCACCATAACATAGAATCATAATTTTGATAGCATATGACCACTACAAGCTTAGAGAAACCATGACACATAGAAGAGCTTACAAAAAGGAAGATAATAGAGATAGGTAGGTAGATTATCATTCCTTAGTGGTGAAAACAATAAGATCAAGAATGAATAAGACATCACAACAAGTGAGGAGGAGTGATAGGAAGTCATTGTAAGGTAACAAGGGATACTGAACATAAAATAGAGCACCATAGAACCAAGGATGCATGATAATAAATAAAAGTATTTCTCAGGACAATGCCACAAATAAAAGAACATATTTTCACAAGTTGTAGCGAGCATACACAAATTTTCCATGAAACATTTGGGAAAATAAAATAGTACTACAATAAACAAAAACACTAGATTTAATTATAAAATTGGAGGCATGAAAACATTGGCTCTAGTTGGGGACGTGCATTTTAAAAGGATATAATAGAACCTTAACCTCATCTCTAGGTGTAGACCACAAAATAAACTTCTAGTAGCAAGACTAGGACAAACTGACCAGTAGGAAATAATATGAGAAAAAATTATCATATAAGACATAAAATTCACCATGATAAATAGTAATAATAATAACTAAACAAGGATTAAAAACAAGAAATAAAATAATGTGAACAAACATCAAAATTACCTTACCTATTAGGATAAATAGTGCTTGAGTTGTTGACTATAGGTTGGCAATGTCAAGACATCTCAATCTAAACTCCTAGATAATAAATACCTAGGAAAAACTTATCTAAAACTTCATAAAACCTAACCTAGACAGACTAAAATATACCATATTACCCTTTATCCTCTAATCTTGTATTCCATGTGAGGTGTGGTGACCTAGGATTTGGTGTTTAGTGATATTTAAAGGAAATTAAACCTAATACAATCACCTTCAGCAGGCAATACAAAAATGAATACAAATCTCAACCAACAATGTCCCCAACATTGATTAAAATATGCAAACCATCTCATAGCCTATCTGAACTATTTTCAAACCATGAAACTGAAGAAATATGAATGAATTTCAATAATAAGGAAGGTTTTTTCTCAAGAAGAACATACATAGGACTTATAACCTACTAGGAAGTAGGATCTTGAACATAAATTAAATGGAAAATTTTGGAAGTAAAGCTTTGATGTCTTGATACACTTGTTGTAGACCAAATTGCAGATTGTTAGGGTTGATCTTGTTGAGGGTGCCTCCCATAATTATGCATCAAGACTGCCCCATATCTAGGATGTAGATGGATGAGTTATGTTCCTAGAATTGTTGCCATCAAGACCTCCAAAATGATATGAAATTAGTGGTGCTCTACTCCCAATTGCTCTCCTAGGGTTTGAGGTGTGAAACCCTCAAACACTAGCGATCTAGATGTTGATTTTTTTCCAGCTGCATGTAGGGGCCCCAATCATAAATCTGATGATGATACTCATCTAAATAAAAGTAGCCAATGATTGACAAAGTGGTTGAAGGTCTGAAGAAAGCTTGGTATGTCCACTCTTACCCCTTTCAACCTTGGATCTGAGTTGTGAAACCCTTGTAAACTCACCCTAGGAAATCCTATAGTATCTTGGGATGCTAGTTTGATATGTAGTGGAAAACCCCTTCGATCAATCTGATAGCAATGGTGAACAAAAATTAGAAAGTGTTATGTACTAAAATTGCACCCTGTTGAACCTAATGTTCAACACCTAAGTGTAACATGGGAAGACCTCTAAAGATGTGGGTTTCTTGTAGACAAAGGTTAACCTCCAGAGAAGGCCGGCTTCCTATGGTGTCACTATTCTACTGATTCCTTTTAAAGGAAAAGGGAGGAGAGCATAAAAATAAAACTAAACACTATGGTGATACACCGAACTGATAAGAGCAATTGAATACTTTGATTTACACTTGAAAATTGACAATGAACATAAGATTACACATCAAATTTCTGTAAGTTGTGCATTAATGTTTCACAAACAGGTTTGATTCACACACTTTTTCAAGAAAGGAAAATATTTTCATATATTAGAATCCATGTGTGATTATGTGAACATAGTTTGTGATTCGTATAATAATACTTTTGCAAAGGAAGGCATGAAAACAAAAGATAAAGTTATAAGGGAATAGAAGAAATCCACAAAATAACTTGATCATTAACCTAAAATGCTCAACATTTTGCAAGAACAAGATGGTAATTTGAAACATCAACAGTGACCAAGGTAAACTCTATATATTATGCTCCAAATGAGTTACAAAAGTGTGCTAATCTGAGAAAGGACTGCAAAAGTCACAAACTTCTAAAAAGCACAAGAAGAACTCTCCCCCCTTTTACAAAGAGGAAAAAATGCCATATATACAAAAGTCTTGGCCCCTGCCCTAGGGCTTACAAAAATATCAACCTCTAGAAAGATCCGCCCCTAGATCTTTTTAATGAAGTTAATGCTACATTAAACGTGTATCCTTGCTGTCCATTTCAGTGAAGGGTCACTCCAAGAATGGCCTCCTTGATCTTTTGCAACAATCGCATTAACTTTTGGCCCCTGTGTCCACCCTCAAACTTCCATCAGAGCTGCTTTGCATGTTTTTGAGTGCTATCATAAATTTTGATCCACTCCTGCCAGTCAACATCCCAGTTGTCCTTCTGGTCTCATCATTTTTGTTCTTCTTCTGTTCTAGACCCTTCCGCAAGTTGACCCTCCTCAAGAAGAAGCATTAGGTTTATCCTACTTAGATCCTTATAGACGAACACCTCTGTCCACTGAACGGTCCATCATTTTTGATCGTAGAGAAGATCCATGTTGCTTACATTCTATCGATCCTCTTCATAGGGGGAGTCAATCAGTCAAATGGACAATGGTTCACCTTTAGTTCTCTTTGATTGGGCGACCACACTCCATGTAAGATTTTCGGGCGGTGAAAGGTCCTTCAAAAAAATCGCATGTCGGTGAGACACTAATCGTGTCTCCCCGATGCGAGTATACCTCATAGGACGGTCGGCATAGCTTGGGACTATCAGCGAGACTTCATATCGAGCTACAAGAGTTATACCGATATTGCCATTTCATCACCCAGACATTCGCATTCGGCAAGAGTTCTCACCGAAGTCTGTAGCAGACCCATCGCTATCAGCAAGACAAACATCAGTCGAGAAGACCTCATACCAAAGGCATAAACCTTCGGCAAGACCCCATCTGGTCGGCAGGACATCTCCCTGATCCTTCCATCTTTCGACGAGCTCAGACCATTTCAGGGAGACCACCAATGGTCGGCGAGACCTCTCGCAGAGCTCCTCCTATTTTGGCAAGACCTTTATTAGTCGACAAGACCTTTCACCGAGCTCAAACATTATACTGAAAGCACAATCCATTTGGTGAGACTCCACTTGGTTGCCGGGACTTCATGCCAAATTCAAACCTTTCGGCGAGACTTCTATTTGTCAGCCAAACCTCATAGCGATGATCTCTCCTTTCATCGAGACCTCCTTCATTCGGCCAGACGTTACGCCGAACCCAAAATCTTTCGGTGAGACCTCTCTATGTTAGTAGGATGTCTCCCCAATGACACCTCTTTCACTGAGACCTCCTTTTGTCGGCGAGACCTCATAGCGAACACAAACCACTCTCCCCAATGCCAGCCCATTTCGGCAAGACCTTTTCATATGTGGAGGGAGATATAAAACTTCACAGTGATCGAGATGTCTTGGCAACTTGAGGCAAAAGTTAATCCATTTGGCCTTTATGGATACTTGAAAAATAGATCCCTTCTTGATTGAGCCCGTAGGTGAAAATCGGGCAACATTTCTGGCGACCTTTGCTCGATGTTTGCCTACTAAACCTGGAAACCAGTAGCCAAAACTTGTCCCTTGGGCTTAGAGTCATTAAAAAACCTCAGAAACAGACCAAGAGCAGTTCACACGTGGCTGCAACTCACTTGAGACTCATGAAGCAGATCAGGACACTGGAAACTTATTGAAATCAGAGAAATTGAAGTGAAACTACCAAACTGTGATGGAACAACCCTTAGGAAATGAAACATCAATTAAACTAAAGTGAAAAAGCACTTATTGAAAGCATAAAACCTATCCTAATATGTACAATGATAAATCATACCTCAAAACAATGTTTGAGGTGAATCCCATTAATTGGGATTGGTAACCTTTCTCCATCCATGTTTGATAACTGGAATGCATTATGCTCCTTGCATTCAGTAACAACAAAAGGGCCTACCCAGAAATGGTCAAATTTTGTATGTTTGCCTGGACCACTCTTTAGCACATCCCACTTGAGAATAATATCACCTTACTTGAAAACTTTGGTTGTAGCCTTCTTATAAAATGTTTTCTTAGTTTGGAGCTGATGATACTCCAAAGTTTTCATTGCTTTGTCTCTTGATTCTTCGAGCTCCATGATCTCTGCATATCTCACGGACATTGGGTCTTGTTCTTCATACATCTCCAATTGGTGAACAATGTCTAGAGCTGGAAGCTCTATAGATAGAGGTAATCTAGCCTCTTTACCATAAATGAGGATGTATGGAGAATTACCAACTGATCTCTTAGGGGTTATTCTATCTGCCCAAAGTGCTGATTTCAATGTGGTATGCCAAATTCTTTGATTCTCTTCCATAGTCCTCTTAATGATTCTTATCATATTTTTATTTGTACTTTTAGCTAATCCATTAGCCTGCGGGTAATAATTGGAGGAAGTATTCAAATGAATTTCATGTTTAACCGCCCAATCTATAACTCTTAATCTGGAAAATGCAAGAGAATTATCTGAAATGATGGAGTTAGGAACTCCAAATTTGGTGATTATATCTTCATAAAAACTCAAAACTGAAGATTCATTTGCTTCTTTCAAAGCTACTACTTCTATCCACTGTGTGAAATAGTCTATAGCAATAAGAACCCACTTATAACCACCACTAGATGGTGGATTAATTGGTCCAATAAAATCAATGCCCCATCTCATGAAGGGTTGCTCTACCTGAATTGGATGTGAAGGCATAACATGCAGCTTTTCCTTTCCTGCAAACAAAGCACATTTCATACACTTCCTTGACCATGCATATGCATCTTTAAACAAGTTGGGCCAGTAGTAACCAACTGTCATAATTTTCCAAGCGGTTGTCCTTGGAGAAGAGTGCCCTCCTAAAACTCCATCATGAAACTCATGCAGTACCTTTTCTGTTTGATCAGTATCAATACACCTTAACAAGACACCATTCAGATCTTTCCTGAAAAGGATATTATCAATGAGGACATAAGGAATTGACTGCAATCTGAAGTATCTTCATTTTTCTCTGTCCAAACATGGTGGAAATTCACCAGTACAAAGAAAGTGGGTCATTTCTTGGACCCAACCTACAAATGATGCAGGTATAACATTTTGAACATTTTGAGACTCATCTGTATTAGTTAAAACAACACCAGTTTCTGATTTCTATGCATCTTTAGAAGTGGAGGCAAGTTGCTCACAAATTCCTCTACCTCTGACAAGTTTTGTGATGTTGATGTTGACATCAAATTCCATTACTTTTGTGATCCACCCTGCTCTTTTCTCACTCAGAGCTTTGTTCAACAAAAACTCCTTCACACTTGGGTGTGCAACCAAAATATGAATTTGATTGTTTGAAACTAGAGGCTTAAACTTCTTTAGGCTTCTAATCACAGCGAGAACATGTTTCTCAACAAATGTATTTTTCTCTTCATAATCAACAAGTACTTGACTAAAGAAAGCTATTGGCTACTCTAAATTATCATTGTTTTTTTGAACCAGCATATCAGAAATTGAACTAACACTACCAAAAGCATACAAAAATAAGTCTTTAGAGAAATTTGGATTTACCAGTGTTGGAGCTGATGCTAAAGCTTCCTTGATTTCTTCAAAAATATGTTTTGCTTCTCTAGTCCAACTAAAAACTGCATTCTTTTTGAGCATGGTATTCAAAGGCTATAATAAATTTGCAACATCAGGAATGAATCTTCTTAAAAAGTTGATTCTCCCTAAAAATCTCTGCAATCCTTTCTTGTGATTAGGTAATGGCAGTTCAAGTATAGCCTTAACTCTTTCGGGATCAATGGTAACTCCATCTTTTGATACTATGTGACCTAACAGTTTACCTTCATGGACTGCAAAAATACTCTTTTTCAGATTGAGAGATATTCCATATTCTCTGCATTTTTCAAAAACTTGCTTTAGATGTGACAAGTGTTCATCTGCATTATTTGAATATATAGTTATGTCATCTAAGTAAACCAACAAAAATTTCTGGATTAAACTCTGAAATGCCATATCCATGGCACACTAAAAGGTGGCACCAACATTAGATAAACCAAAAGGAATTCTCTTGTAGGCCATAGTGCCCCATTTTGTTGTAAATGTTATTTTATACTAATCTTCCTCTTTGACTAGAATCTGGTTATAACCAAAATATCCATCCAGAAGAGAAAGTCTCTCTGAACCAACAACAACTTGGAGAATTTGTTCCATAGATGGTAAGGGATAATGATCCTTTAGAGATGCTCTGTTAATATCTCTAAAATCTACACATAATCTTACCTCACCATTCTTTTTTCTAACCGGAACAAGGTTAGAAACCCAAGATGTGTGTTTAATTGGAAATACGATACCCCCCTCAACTAACTTGGTCAACTCTTTGATCATTAAAGGTTCAAGCTTGGGGTTCAATGGTCTCTATTTTTGTCTAACAGGCTTGGCACCAGGTTCTAACTCAATTGTATGTTGTGCAATATGAGGATCAAACCCTCTTAAATCAAAATATTTCCAAGCAAAAATATCATGATACTCTTGGCATAAAATAATGAAAGCTCTCTTATCTTCAACTGAATAGATTTTTCCTAATTTGAGAAGCTTACCTTTAAAGATTTCCACTTCTTCATAATGATCTTCTTTCACTTGAATTCAGACTTTGTTCTTCTTAAGGTGTTCATCAGAATTGAATATGGATTCCAAGGTAACCAGCCCTTTGGGAAGTTTATTTGTCTTTAGCTATATCACTTGATCATCATACTGTTGTTTAATCTTTTCTTGGTTCACTACAAAAAATTGATCTTCTTGGAGTTGAAAGGTTAATATCTACTCATCACTTTCAAATACCTGCCAATTAATGTTGTTATCAGGAATTGATGGCCTGATAACCACCTTGACATACTGCTGTATTTTATCTTTTTTGATATTGCTTGGGATATCGAATTGTGCCCCAATTGCTACAAGTCTATCAACATGCTTATTCTGATTTCATGGAATAGAAATCAAATTGAAGGCTTTAAATTCTTCAATTATGTTCCATACTCTGTTTCTATACAACTTCAAAGCATCATTCTTGGCAACATTCAGTCCTCTAACCTGATTAACTATCAATTCACTGTCTCCATAGAATTTCAAACAGTCAATTCCTCTTTTCCTTGCCCACTCAAGGCCTTGAATGAGTCCTTCATACTCAACACTGTTGTTTATAACATGAAAAAACAAAATGAAAGGCTGAAAAATACTTATCACCCTATGGAGAAACCAGCATTGCACCTCCACCTACTCCATTCTTGCTTTTGGAACCATCAAAAAACATTTCCCAGAGTTCACTTCGTTGTTGCAACAATTGATCTGTACTTTTTTTGAGGTTTGGAACCTCTGCATCAGGTTCAAGCATCACATAATTACCCATACCGACATCTTGAATAAAATCTACAGGATTGTCCAACACATTTTCAGCTGCCCACTCATGTAGCAGCACATCAGGAACAGGTTCTGCTTGAAGTTCTTGAGCTGCAGCCAGCTCATTGTTAGTAAAAATGACACAATTTGTGTCTGGAGTAGTAGGAACAACATTGATAGGACTTGGGTTATATGGCTCAATGTGATCTTTAGCCAACTTTTGAGATTTAATGGTAACCTTAGTTCCATATCTTGTTCTAAACAACATATGTGACCAATCAGCTGACACATAACCACCTATCTTAGCTGTAAAGTCTCTTGAGAGACACAAAGAAAAAAAAGGTGGGAGATCTATGACACATATGTCCTGAGGAACTAAAAAATTAGGACAAGCATGAAGGGTAAGACTCAAATATTTGATAAAACCCAATGTATTAACAAAAGTACCATCCAATTGAATCACTCCTTTCTCTAAAGGCTGATACTTTAGTCCAAGCTTGTCAGCAATTTGCTTTGGAATTACTGAGCTACTAGCTCCACTGTCTACCATACAGTTATGAACTAACTTATCACCTATGATTACATACACGTAAAATGGAGGTGGTTTGACTTCTTTTCCTACCCCTTTGCTGGGCGGTTTATCATTTTCTTGAGGATTATTTTTTAACACAGTTCTTCAACTTGACCTATTGGAGACTCAGATTCATCAGACACTTTAAAATTTGACAAGGCTAAATGTAACATATCTTTTTGACTTGGGATAGCCAATGAATCCCACATAGACATCGTTACGTTCATCTTTTTCATACTATCAAGAATATTATAGGGTACAGCTGGGTTCACTTTATGATGTACCTTTATGCCAATATGATCAGCTTGCAAGTGTGGCTGCTCCTTAACTGGGAGTTGCTGATTTCTTTGCAAACCACAAGTCCCTTGAGATGTAGATGGTTTTGCAGCTGTTGCTTTTCCTTTATCAGCTGCTTGATCCAACTCAAAAGCTCTTTTCTTTTCCCTTGTGTTAGCTGCAACTAGAGAATTATCTATATTAAGTCCACAAAATTCCCCATCTTGCTAGTTAAGTAGGGTAGTTTCATTGGTAAGTTGGTCTTGGTGTTGTGGAGATGCATCATTGAATTCATTTTGCTATGCACTCGAGGCATTCTGTACCATAAGTGCCTGATTAATGAGTCCATTTGAGCAAGTGACCTGATTGTGAGGTTGGTTACAAGGGTAGAACCACTCATAATCTACTGCTAGGTTGTTTTGAATAGGGACAAGATCCTTAACTGCACTAACAGGTGCTGGAACATAAGCCTGGAAAGGTCTTGTGTTTACACTCTGTCTTGGGCCCTAGTAGTTGCCTTGATAAGCCTGTCTATTACCTTGATATTGTTGTTGCTGACATGAATTATGCTGTTGATAAGGCCTATTATATGCTTGTTGCTTTTTCAAGCTCACAAGCTTATTACCAAAAGTCTGTAATAGACTTTTGATTTCCTGTAATTCATTTGAAGATCTTGAAACAACAGTTTCTTGTGTTATAGCAGCTGTAACAACAATTGATACTGCTGGAAAAGGTGGCAAAGATGCAAAAGGTGGTATCTACAAAGGGATATTTGAATGAATATCTAGAAATATAGGCATTGGTAGCCTAGGAGAAAATTTAATAGCTTGTATTAGGCTATTTTCCACTCTGATTGCTATTTTAAATGCATCTGAGAGAGAAACACCCCCCATTGATTGTATCATAATGGCTATATCACTGTTAAGGGCCTTCAAAAAGTACAAAAATGCATATTCTGGAGGTGGTCTCACTGTTGCAGGGATTCTATCCCAGGTTCTTTGAAATTTGAAATTGAAATCATTCATTTGCTCCTGAGGAGCCCTCTTAATCGTAGTTAATTGCTCCAACAAAGACAAATTATTAGACCTGTCCTAAAACTGCCTATGTAATTTGTCACCCAACTCATCCCAGGTGGCAATTGAACCTAATCCAAGACTCCTAAACCACTATAATGCTCTTCCTTTGACTGATGCTGCAAGTAGTCTTACAACTACGTCTTCTTGTGTGATATGGTGCACACCACATAAGGAAGCACCATCTCGTATACGTTCAATCGGGGTAGTCTGATCTTCCCCATTGAAATTTGGCAAACTTTTCAAAGCTGCCATTGGAATGTCATTGTGATGTGTCAAATTTAATGGACTACCTCCATTAAATGGCACAAAATGCTGATTTCTAGGAGCAACCATTAGAGGTGGATTTGAATTTGTAAAAACTGCAGTTGATGAACTTGCTGCAACAACAGGACTTGAAAATATATAACTAGCAAAAGCAGTTGGACTGCTTAAAGGAGACCTTTCTGTTCCAAGGCTAGGTGAGGTTGAACGATTCTCAATTTGTTTTTTAGATGGTCTTCCTTTCCTTCTTGATGGTGAAAACGTAATTTCTGGTCTAACACCAGGTGGTGTAGACTGTACTTTCTTAGAAGGAGGTGCCCTTTTTGTTGCTCTGCCTTGTCTTCTGGGTGGTGATAGCTACATATATTCAAAAGGAATTGAGCTACTCCTTGTCTAAACTTTTCTCATAAACTGTAAAAGAACTGATTCTGAAGTTCTTTCTCTTTATGGAGTCACCAAGTATGCAAAAAAAATGACTTATGTAAAGTCTAAAACTTGTTGGTTGCATACCAAACCAACTATATAACATGGAACTAGTCCCACCGGGCGTGCAAAAATTGTTATCTACTAAAATTGCACCCTATTGAACCTGATGTTCAACACCTAAGTGTAACATGGTAAGACCTCTAAAGATGCGGGTTTCTTGTAGACAGAGGTCAACCTCCGGAGAAGGCCGGCTTCCTATGGTGTCACTATTCTACTGATTCCTTTTCTAGGAAAAGGGAGAAGGAGAGCATAAAAATAAAACTAAACCCTATGGTGATACACCGAACTGATAAGAGCAATTGAATACTTTGATTTACACTTGAAAATTGACAATGAACATAAGATTACACATCAAATTTCTATAAGATTTGCATTAATGTTTCACAAACAGGTTTGGTTCACACACTTTTTCAAGAAAGGAAAAGATTTTCATAGATTATAATCCATGTTTGATTACATGAACACAATTTTTGATTTGTATAATAATACTTTTGCAAAGGAAGGCATGAAAAAAAAAGATAAAGTTATAAGGGAATAGAAGAAATTCACAAAATAACTTGATCATTAACCTGAAATGCTCAACACTTTGCAAGAACAAGATGGTAATTTGAAACATCAACAATGACCAAGGTAAACTCTGTATACTATGCTCCAAATGAGTTACAAAAGTGTGCTAATCTGAGAAAGGACTGCAAAAGTCACAAACTTTTGAAAAGCACAAGAAGAACTCTCCCCCCTTTTACAAAGAGGAAAAAATGCCATATATACAAGTCTCGGCCCTTGCCCTAGGGCTTACAAAAATATCAGCCTCCAGAAAGATCCGCCCCTAGATCTTTTTAATGAAGTTAATGTTGCATTAAACGTGTATCCCTACTGTCCATGTCAGTGAAGGGTCGCTCCAGGAATGGCCTCCTTGATCTTTTGCAACAATCGTATTAACTTCTAGCCCCCATGTCCATCCTCGAACTTCCATCAGATTTGCTTTGCATGTTTCTGAGTGCTATCATAAATGTCGATCCACTCCTGCCAGTCAACATCCCAGCTCTCCTTCCAGTCTCATCCTTTCTGTTCTTCTCCTATTCTAGACCCTTCCGCAAGTTGACCCTCCTCGAGAAGCAACATCGGGTTTATCCTACTTAGATCCTTACAGACAAACACCTCTATCCACCGAACGATCCATCATTTTTTATTGTAGAGAAAATCCATGTTGCTTACATTCTGTTGATCCTCTTCACAAGGGGAGTCAATCAGTCAAATGGACAATGGTTCACCTTTAGTTCTCTCTGATTGGGCGACCACACTCCACATAAGATTCCTGGGCGGTCAAAGGTCCTTTAGACAAAATAGCAAGTTGGTGAGACACTAATCATGTCTCCCCAATGCGAGTATACCTCATAGGACGGTTGAAATAGCTTGGGATTATCGGTGAGACTTCATATCGAGCTGTAGGAGTTATACTGATATCACCATTTCATCACCTAAACATCCGCATTCAGAAAGAGTTATTGCCAAAGTCTGTAGTAAACCCATCGCTATCAGCAAGACAAACATCAGTCAGGAAGACCTCATACCAAAGGCATAAACCTTCGGAAAGACCCCATCGGGTTGACAATACATCTCCTCGAGCCTTCCATCTTTCGGCGAGCTCAGACCATTTCGGGGAGACCACCAGTGGTTGGCGAGACCTCTCGCTGAGCTCCTCCTATTTTGGTGAGACCCTGCTTAGTTGGCAAGAACTTTCACCGAGCTCAAACATTATATCGAAAGCACAATCCCTTTGGTGAGACTCCACTTGGTCGTCAGAACTTCATGCCGAATTCAAACCTTTCGGTGAGACTTCTATTTGTCGGCCAGACCTCATAGCGATGATGTCTCCTTTTGCCGAGACCTCCTTCATTCAGCCAGACGTTACACCGAACCCAAAATCTTTCAGCGAGGCCTCTCTATGTCGGTAGGACATCTCCCTGATGACACCTCTTTCGCTAAGACCCCCTTTTGTCGGTGGGACCTCATAGTGAACACAAACCACCCTCCTCAACGTCGGCCCATTTCTGTGAGACCTTTTCATATGCAGAGGCAGATATAAAACTTCACAGCGACCAAGATTTCTTGGCAACCTGAGGAAAAAGTTAATCCATTTGGCCTTTATGAATACTTGAAAAATAGACCCCTTCCTAATTGAGCCCATAGGTGAAAATCAGGCAATAGAAAGTATAGAATTTAATAATGATAAAAAGATGGAAAAGGGTTGGATAATGAGGCAAGGGTTTTGTCTTGACCTAAAGTTGTTATTAAAAGGGTTTCATCTCTACAAGCTAAGAAAATATAGTCTTCTCCCACCATGCCTTCCTAAACACCCAATACACCATTAATTATGCCTTCAACATGTGACCCAAAAGAAGGTCAACCTCAAGTAATTAATTTTTTTTTTTTTTGTTTATTTATGTAGCCACCCAAAATTAATATTAAAATTTATTATTATTATTTTATTTATTTATTTATTTAAATATTATTATTATATTTAATGAAAATAACAAAACTTAGTGTTTAAAAACACTTTTCCTGCCATTGCACAATTTGAATTTTATATTAAATTGGGGAAATGATAGTCCTCCCTTCCCAGAATTGCTTGCCCTCAAGCAATTGCAAGCATGTGTCTATGAGTGGTAAGTCTATCAACAAGTGATGAAAGTTATGATCCCTAAGGCATGGCCACCTGCACCAAGTCTTTCGTTGCTCCACTCTAATATGAACATCATCAAGCCAATAATTGTGAGGCAACCCATCATGATCCCAATGAAGTAGTGCACAAAACATACTAATACCTAGATCCCAAATCATCACACTATCACATCCAAAAAATATGAGGAGATATATATATATCTCAAAGGGCTATCAATGCCAACCAACTGTTGGAAGTGCCAAGGTTCTAAGAGGGGGGGGTGAATCAGAACCTTATTACCTTATTTCAAAATTCATTACAATTCTTCAATTCTTGCAATAAACAACTCATAACTGAATATATTCAATCTATGCAGGAGAAATGTAAACATTCACCATAAACATAAAGTAATGGTAACTCACAAAATGAAGAGACACCCAATTTGTGCTGAGTGGAAAACCCTCCAAAACCTCAAGATTTTGTCATAGGGAGAAAAACCACTCCATGAACCTGTATCCTTTATTGATTTCCAATCCTTTACAATTGGCAGCAACTACTGCTCAGAGATTTTAATACATCTCATATACATATACAAATGTGTATATGTCACTCATATATGTACACAAGTTTATGATAAAAACTTTCAAGCCTCTTATCCTCAGATACATATAAATATGTTTTCACACACACTCATATATATCTAAAGATTACAAGTGCTATATTTATAGAAATGAACTTCGAATCAGATCAGTTACATGTATCTAACTGAACCAGTTAGAGTTTGTTACACAAACTTCCTTTTAAAAATGCTTTTCGAGAAACTAACAAAACAGTTTTAGTTTACGAATTTGTTTCTGTCAAAAACTGGTAATCATTATAAGCTTCCAAATTATTTCATTTTTGAGATACTCGAAAATAGTTTCCATAACGTCATTTTGCATTGCAACTGACTGGAAATGCTTAAACATTTCCTTTTGTTTTGAACAAACAAAAAACTGTATATAATATCCTGGGTTCAACACCCAAAATTTATTCAATCTTCTAAAACTGTGTAGAAATATTCCAGGTTTGAAACCCTCTTTAGAAGATATCAAAAATGCAAAACCTCATACCTGTGATGCCCAAGACTCTGCCCGATCCTGAGAAGTTTCTCCTTTTTAATTTTCCCCAGATCCTCATACATGTGAGCAAAGATCAAATATGTAAGAAAATCTTTTACTCTTTCTGTGAAAATTAAATTCATATAGACCTGTAACTTCATTTCAAAATACAAACAATGAACTTGCCTGTTAATGTAACCATACCCATCAAATGACCTTTCTGTTTTGCAGAACGAAATTATCTTGACCCATCAAATGACTTTTCTGTTTTGTAGAACGAAATTATCTTGTTATTCGCAGAGAAGAAATGAACCAAAAATCCGTTTGCAAGGTCTAAAACAATACCCACAAACATAACTTCTTTTAATCACAATTTGGAGTCCGCCATGCAAAGTCAACACTTGGCGAGAAAGAAAAAAGGGAATAATAAATAATATGTTCAGACTGTCAGATTACGGTCTCAATCACTGCTGCCGAAATCATGTTAGACAACATTATGATGTGCCATTTTAATTTTCCTGCTTTTACCAATTGCCATCATATATTTCACAAAAAGTGCCACGCCAAAATAAACTTTTCTTATCAATTGCCACGTGTGCATATATACCATTTTTCCAACAGAACGGATGTTTGATATGGTTAACACCAACTTCCCAACTCTAAAATATCTCCCATGGATGTGCAAAACACCTATCATGGGTGCATGAAAAAACATATCAAACCATCCTAGGTTATTGATGTAGGTCATAATAACACCCCAAAATCTGAAAATTAGACCTATGATGATGCTAGAAGTGTCTCTAATGACATATGATGATAGTTCCTCATCATTATTCCAACCTCCAATGAAAAAGAGATGATTCATATCTCTCCAAATTACCCAAAAAAACACTATTCTCCAAGTACTTCCAAGGAAATCCATGTATAACAATGTAGAACAGTCATCCCTCATCAAAGCATGGAGTAGAGACCCATGAATTAGGGCTGGAACATCAATGTTCTCATGCTCACATTCATTCCATGCACCATAGTCCCATTGAGACATAATCATTTTCAACTCAAATCCTAGCATTATGACAATATCTTCATACCAAGGATCATAGATTAGTTGAAACTGCATTCCTCCAAGTGTGTTCTAATCAAAAGAAAATGCATTCATGGTGCATGCCATAAATCCCAAAAGTCAACCAGCCTCATGCTCCTCCAAAGAGTCATCAATATAATGGGATTATATCTCAACATAAGTAAAATCCTTAAGTTCTCCATGAATGATCAAATACCTAACAAAATTTGAAACACCCATCTCTCTATCTATATATGAAGGCATAATACTAGTGGATGATCCACTAGGTGTGTGCTCCATCATGCCATCCAAGTGTATGTTGTGAGCCTTCAGACAACCCTCAAAAAGAGGTGACACCACACCTTCATGAAGAAAGCTATGTAAATACTCAAGGAATTCTAAGTCATACCTCAAACCTGATTGCTCCACTTGGTTAGCTACCATACAAGGGTCATCCCTCCTATGCCACATTCTTTGAATCTTATTTTCCTCTTTCCTACCATGGCATATCAATTCAGACATCTTGTTCCTTGGAAAACCCATAAAATATTAATGTTTGACTCCAAATGGAGTGCCAATGGTAGGAGAAGTCTTACCAATCTCATTCTCATATGTAAGGGATACCATAATTTGATTATGCAAAAGTGAAGGATGGTTGTTCCAAATCAAGAAACCAAAACTGTTGACATACCTTTTAATAGTGCCTTCAACCACCTCAAACTTCCCCTTCCTCATTTCTTCATGATCTCCAAAAATTTTCAGTCCAACATGAGTTTCTCCACGAGAATTTCAAGCCTTAAGGTTGATCCTCTTAGCTTTCATAACATGACAATGTGAAGATAAGGAACTACTATCATACATCAAAAAATCGGTAGTTAGATCATGCTCTAGTGTGATGTCTTCCTTAATCTCAATCATCTCTCCTTCCATGAGTGGATGGCTATCAATAATTTTTTATTCACAATACTTCTCCAAGTGCAACCCATGTGTCACAAACTTTGTCCCATGGCTGCAAACAAGGTCTTCATCATAGATTCCTTCAAAGCCTTCCTCCATGTCTCCACTCTTTTCCATCTTCATGTTTCCATGTTTTTCATTGGATGTGGTTGCCATAGAAGTTTGAAATTATTATGGTTGTGATGAAGAGTGTTCCATGCTCAACTCCCAAAAAATATCATCCACATGCTCTTCTGATTCTCAAAAAACCTTTTGAGTGCTCTTCAAGGAGTCCATAGTGTCCTTAAGCTCAAAGGTGAGCTTATCCACTTCATCTTCCTTCCTTCTCAAATCATCAACATAAATATCATCAAGTGTAAGGAGATGATCTCTATCCACAAGTAAGTGTAGGTAGTTTGACTTGACAACCACGAAAGCCTCCTGGAGTTTATGCAAGTCATCAAGAGATATACCTTCTTCAAGTTCTTCATGTCCACTTAGTTCCTTCCAACAAATTTTTTCCAAAATCTTCTGAATATCATCAAATTGATGTAGTACTACCACAATATAACTATCTTTCACTTTCAATTTCCCTTCCACATGATGCGATTTATGAGACCCAAAATCTTCATGCAACTTTTCTAATTTTCCTTCAACATAACCTTCATCAATCTAATCGATCATCACTAATTTGGCACATCCTGTGACAACATTCCCTTCTTCCATGTGGTCATGAAGACACATGTACTCCTTATTTTTTGATGTAAGAAGTGAATCCTCATCATGCTAAAAACATGTGAGAACAACTTTATCTTCTTTAGGTGTTACATTTTATTCACTATCTCTCAATATCATGAGTTCATCCTTGCCTATGAGTCCCATAGTTTCATACCAACTCCAAGGTGTAATATCCATGACAAACCATACATTATCAAACTATAGGATCTTCTCACGAGGCCATCTCTTAGTTTTTATGATCAGATCTTCAAGAAAATGTTTCTCATACAACTCCAATAGGTAGTCATCAAATTTGATCATGTGCATGAAACAAGACCAACACACTTAATCGATAATGACATACCTTGTATGTATCTTTGTCCTATGAGCATCCTTTCATTTATTCCCTCATTGACTATTCCAAAAGTTGTATCATCCATCTCATAATTGAAATTTTCATTTTCATGTGAAGACCACCTCATGGTGTGATAGCCATAGATGATTGTTTTTCTAGTTTGACATCTTCTTCATCTAATTTTTTTTTGAAACTAGAGTTACATCATAACAAGCCAGTTCCTTGAAAATAATGTTCTTATCCACACATCCTTTCACATCATCTTTCTCAACCTTAAATTGAACTTCTTTATCATGCCATGCAAAAGGGCTATGATCCCATATACCTAATTCATTTTTCTCATCACATTCCTTTCCATTATGATGTAGAGATAAGGTGGTAAAGCTATACTCAAGAGATGGATCATTAGCAATACCCATGTCTTCATGTGGCTGATTACAAAGAAGTAATTCTTATTTTATCACTTGGACAATTTTAACATAATTTTATTCATGGTTGTTCTAGAACCTTGTTCATCTATAGGCTGATCAATAACTATTGATTTACCACTCTTCACAATAGCATAACCATTATCCTGTAAATCATCAAACTTTTCTAAATATTGTAAATTATCATCATACCTAGTTTGATTACTTCCATACCTAAAAGGTGAGTGGATATTTCTTGTCCATCATTTGTAACTATTGGAACATCTTCAACACACAATATTGAATCTTCTTTTGAAAGGTATTCTATTCTACCTTACCTTCTATATCTGAATGGAATTCTCCCTTTTGTGCTTTAACATGGAGATTTATCCAAGCCTCTTCTCTTTACTGGACACCTTTTTCCTTCTCATGCTCAATGATTGGTTCCTCATGCATCCTAATTTCTTTCTAAGTGTCTCCTTGTGATTTTGATTTTCCCTTCATCAATTATTTCTTTTCTTTTCTTCTATTTTCTTTGAATATCTTCAAGTACTTTTCATAGGTGACAATTAATTTATAAGCAGTAGATTATTGTACATGTTTGCAATAGGTATTAAGCTTGCAATCATCTCTTCTAGTTGATCCTCAAATTCCCTTTGAACGAGATCATCTTGTAATGTTTTGTTGAATATATTTAGAGTTCTAAGGCTACTAAAATATTGATCCAAGAGTTGTTTAAGATCTATGTCTTTTTTATTTGGTAACAACGTAGGTCACCAATCCATGTTCCTTCCCTAAGGCTTCCTTTCTCTCATGTGCCCATTGTAGATCTGCATTCATAAAAATCAAATCCATGGGTTGGAAGGATTGTTGCTTTGATACCAATGTGGTGACCTAGGGTTTGGTGTTTAGTGATATTTAAAGGAAATCCAATTAAACCTTGTGAACAAAGATTTTGGCACACAAATGGCTTTCTTGCACTTCTAGGGTTTTTCACCTAAAAGGAGAAAGATGGGTCAAAATGCAATGTACACATTCAAAATCAATGCAAGGACGGATGAAATTTTCCTAAATACAATGTTCTAATGTACTAAACTGAAAAAGAAAGATGATTATTAATGCAAAATCTAAGAAATGCAACTTGATTGAAAACACAGTGATGTATGCAAAAAAACCTAAGAATGCAAGTTAGCAATGATAGAATTAAACAAGAATGGAGAGGTGCACTTGGAATCTAAAGTCTAATGCAGAGAGGCTCTGGAATCTTGCAGAGTTGACTGGAAATGTTGACTAGGACACTTATGCCAAGCTAGGCGACTTAGTCCAGTTTCAGAGAAATTCTATTGGAACAAGAAAATGCCAAATGGGTACTCAGAAATGTAAAAATCACTTTTTAGGCTTGGAAGTGGGACTAATTCACCATATATGGTGACTTAGTCCACCTGCGAATCTCGAGAAATTTGAGACAAGATTTTGTAGCTTTCAGTCTACACTTCCCTTCCTAACAAGTGTCTAGTTCAGAAACTATGGAAAATGAACTAAAAGAGGTCTCCAAGATTCAATTAGGGCTTTGTTGACTTTGATGACTTTGATGAGTTGAAAACACCTTTTTAACACCTTTCTCTTTGACAAATCTGCATACAAGACCTACAAACACACATGCAAAGAGGGGAAAAAGGGTTAAGGGTTAGAGAATAGGGGTTTGCCTTGGTCAAACTCCACTTTGGTAATGAAACCCTAGATAATGAAATGAAATAGAAATAGAATGATGAATAAACAACATGAAATGTGACAAAATCACCAAACCCTTGATGTTGAAATATGAAGATATGTAGTGAAGTGCTCCAATGGATGACTTGATAGTGATTAGAGTGCTTGAATACTTGATAATTGCTTGAATAATTAATTAGGGTGCTTGAAGATGAAATTAGGTGAATGGGGGTTAAAATGTGAGGAAAAACCCTTTATTTATACTTGATTTTCTAATATTTCCTTAAAATAACACATCACAGGCCGACCTTAAGGTCAAGAGAATAAAATATTGCCAAAAAATTGAAATTATTTTGATTTTTGTGCCCAATGGGACTAAGTTGCCCCAGGTGGTAACTTGGTCCCACCAGGGAAATTTTACTGGGTGTCGGGGATTGAAGTGTATTTAATAAGGTTTAATGGGAATATTCTAAAAAATACACTGAAGTATGGCCAAAAAGTGCATTAAGGGGTCATTTAAGCATAAGAAAGGGTCAATTTAGTAATGACAAGCCTAGAAAAGCATGAAAGTTTGTTACAACTCTTTACAACACTTTGAAATAAGACTTGGTAAGTGATAAAAGGGGTTATTTGGGTGAATTATAATGAAAGGGTCCTAGAAAAGTGTGAAAGTGGGTTACAACACTTCACAACACTTTTACAAGACATCCTATAATTTTTAATGATTCTCAAGGGTCCAAGACATAATGTGAATGTGTTGACCACATTACAACATTAAATCTAGGAAAAATCAAGCCAAAGTCCACTAGGAGGGCCTAAACATGACAAAAATTAGAAGGGTTACTTTTTTTGTGTCCACAAACCTAATGCAGTCACCTTCAGTAAGCAATACAAAAATGAATACAGATCATAACCAACAATGTCTTCAACATTGCTTAAAAGATGCAAATCATCTCACAACCTATTTGAACTATTTTTATACTAAGAAACTTATCAAATATGAATAAATTTTAGTAATAAAGAATGTTTTTTTTCTCAAGAAGAACATACATAGGCCTTATAGCATGTTAGGCAGCAAGATATTGAACATGAAATGAAATGACATGCTGGTAGTTAGGGCATAATCCCTCGATACACTTGATGTAGACCAAATTGTAGATTTTTAGGGCTGATCTTGCTGAGGGTGCCTCCCAAAATTATGCATCAAGACTACCCTAGATCTAGGATGTAGATGGTTGAGTCATGTTCCTAGAATTTCTACAATCAGGACCTCCAAAACCCTATGCAATTAGTGGTGCTCTACTCCCAATCACTCCCCTAGGGTTTGAGGCATGAAACCCTTAAACACTAGTAATCTAGAAGATGATCTTTATCGAGCTGAAGGCTCCAATCATAAATTTGATGATGAAAATCGCCCAAATAAAGGTAGCCAATGATTGAAAGAGTGGTTGCAAGTCTAAAGCAATCTTGTTATTTCCACTCTTCCCCTTGTTGACCCTAGATTTGAGTTGTGACACCCCTAGAAACTTGCCCTAGGAATTCTTGTAGTATCTTGGGATGTTGGTTTGATATGGTGGAAAGCCCCTTCGCTTAGCCTGATAGCAATGGAAAACATAAATCAAAAAATACATAATTTTGAAGTGATAAAAAGATGGAAAAGGGTTGGATAATGAGGCAAGGGCACACCTTTAGGCCTTCAACATGTGACCCAAAAGAAGGTCAACCTCAAGTAATTAAAAAATAAAATTTATTTATTTATGTAGCCACCCACAATTAATATTCAAAATTATTATTATTATTTTATTTATTTATTTATTTAAATATTATTATTATATTTAGTGAAAATAACAAAGCTTAGTGTTTAAAAATATTTTTCCTACCATTGCACAATTTGAATTTCAAATTAAATTGGGGACATGACATGAGGATAATTTATCCTACATAGAAACATCTTTAATCTTCCTTATCAAAAATATGCTTCATCCTTTGTTGATGTAACAATTTTTTTCCATTTTCAACTTTTCTATTCCCATCTAGCTGAACAAATTTATTCACACTTTAAGATATTGAATCATTTTCTTGTCCTATTTCAAGTAGTGATTTGTAAACTATAAAATATGCACTTATCAATCTTAGCTCCTATTCCATAGACCAACTCATAATGACTCCTTTTGATAGCCTTCTTGTATATTATTTTTTCAACCTAAATAACAAAATTTAATTTATCATTCCATGTTTTCTTGTATACATCTAGTGTTCCCTTGATTTTTATGAGATTCTTGTTACTAGGCTCAACTTGAGCATTGAATTCAAGATGATAGGGAGATGAAAAATTCAAATTGATCCCATACTTGGAACAAAAATATTAAATCTCATGGGATATGATACATGTTGCATTATTAGCTATTTTATTTTTGAGAACTAGTTAACAATAACTTAACCACTACTTTATATATTACATTTTTAGTAGGGACAATTTCAAACCATTTAGTAAAATAATTGATAGCCACATGGATCTATTTATGTTCATTACTTGACCTCTTTATAATTTTTGTAATGAATTATATGCCCCACTACTAGAAATGATCCGCAATTAAAATATATGTGAGGGGATGGACACTTGCAAACTTCATCTTTCTAGATAATTCATCCATAGGTTAATCAATCAATTGACTATCAATCTCATCCACATAATTAAAAAGCTTGTAAATCTATTTTTTTATCATCAATATCTGCTATCTCTATATGTTATCAAGTATAATAGGCCTTGCAATAACCTTTGCACTATAATTACTATAAGGGGAGACTATTTGCAAATTAAATTGTGATGTCAAGATTGAAAAATAATTTACCACAACATTTTCTAAAATTTCAACCCATTCAATTCCAACCATCATAAGTAACTAAATGGTATCCCTTAAATCTCTTATCCTTTATCACATATGAACCTCTTACTTGTGGCACAATCAATTTGAATATCCACATAACATCAAACAATCAACACCATGCTTATGAGCAATATTCAATATAAAAAGTAAAGCTTAACACTCCACATTTTTGTTGGTGCACTAAAAATATAAAGGAAAGATTGAAATACTTTCCACTAAGAGAAACACAAACAATACTTTCACCTAAACCATATTTGGAGCATGTGTCATCAAATAACATGGTACTCAAATTATTCTTTTTAACACAAGGAAAAAGGAAAGAGGGAGGATCAATGAGTGAATGATTCATTTGATCACTATACCTAATAAAGTGGTCAAGGCCACAAGTATAGTACCACATTAGTAGGATTATCATGGCCTTCCAAAATATGCAATATTTTCTTTTCACTATGTGGTCTAACTTATTTTCTTTGTAGCAAGATAGTAGTATGAAAAATTCCATGTGAATTCTTCTACCTATTAAAGCAACCCACTTTATTGATAGTAACATAACTCATTTTGTAAAATAACCAACAATGATGATAATTGTTATGAATGACTTATTAGGTATGCAACAAGTTGAACCTCTACAATTAATAATTATAATGACATTCACCTCTCTAGATTCCATAGCCAAATAATCATGTAATATTTGGAAAAAATTAGGCCAAATTTATTCATTCTTTGCAGTGACATGTCATTACTTAAGGCCATTGAATCTAACATGTAATTATGGATTGATGGTCCTATTATCAATACAAATGTATAGATAGGGTCAATATTAAATTGGTTATCCACTAGAGATGTCCCAAGGTAAACCTTAGGTGTATCTCAGGAACTTGTTCTAGTATTCTAATTACACTTAGTTGGGGTATTAATATGGGATAAAATTATGTTTGTTCTTAAGGATTCTTAATAGTTCACCTATAAGTACTTAAATTTTGATTTGGCTTGTAACATGGGGTATAATAATGGGTACATAGTTTAGTAGGGGAGTGGATTGCAATACAATTATATCAATTGTATTAGAAATAACTGATATGAATTGATGATAATATTAATATCCCTACATTTGATAAAATTACTAATATATTTGTTGTAATCATTCTCTTTCTATGAAATATTATTCCCTTGATTTGGTTTGAAACATTTCTTTTACATCTTGGCAACCTCCACAATATGCCATTGATACTATAGATTCCTTAGTCTCTAACACATACCTTCTTTGCATGCTATGTGTTCTTACAAAAAATCCCTTTTGTATTAATTTCTTTGAGGTACCATTATCTCTAACCTCAACATGTGATATTATCTTCCTTTTATCTACATGCAAGATAGATGCATTAGGATTACCTATTTTGTCAACACCATTTCTAGCTGCTACTTCTCTATTCCTTAATTAATACCCACTTTGCACCTACCTAGAATTTGCATCAATTAAAGCTTATATATTGTCACATGAAGGATTTTCTTTTTTATACTTCTATTTCATGAGTCCTTTGAGATACTCAAAATCATAGGTTTGAAACTCTTATTGACTTGAGGTGCTATCATATATTCATGTTAAAATAATTCATTAACATAGCGAGTTACTAGTTAACTTTGTTATTTATATTCTTATACTCATATACATCAAATAATAAATATCACAATTCTCATAATTTTCAAGAATACCATCTTCATTGATGATTTTTTATCTTAAAATTAAAATTTCAATAAAACACTTAATTAGATCATGGGATGGATAACATGTCTCACACTATAGTGAGTCTTCTTGGACATTCACATGATCTCGCGTCAAAGGTCATGAGTTTATTTACATTGGTGCTTGAAGTTTCCTTGCTTAGAAATCAACTGTTTATTATTTTGTATTGATTTCTTGGAAAAACTAGTGTTCTATGTTCTACTATAAAAATATTGACCTTCATAAAAATGTGCATCTACATTATTAGAGGGAAATCCATTCTCATTTATTCTACATTGCATAATAAATCCTTCGTTACACCCATAAGTATACTTGACTTGTTATTAAATATAAGGGGTTTTCTTGAGGAACCCCTATTTGGTTGTGAAATCCTTATATTGGACCTTTTGATATGATTATTTAATACCTTCATATTAATTTAATTGTTAATTTTAGTGGCATATGCTTCCCTTAGAGTTTGAGGATTCTTATCTTGAAGATAATAACATAGTTTAGAATTAAAAAAATTACAATAAATTACTATACACATGGACTCATTGGTATCAAATTAAATGGTACATTTATCATAGTCATGATGAATCTAGTGTTGAAATCCACAACTATATTGTTTATTTATTTCTTGATAGCTATCAACTCATACATTACAAACTTAGGGTTTATCCTATCTCTATATTTATATTATATTATATTATTTTTTATCTATCGAATAACATATATAATAATATATTATTATATTATATTATTCCATGACCTCGTCTCCTTTCTAGGATCCATGGATGGATTAGCATGAACAACCCCATAAATAGGGATATATATATATATATTGTATTGGGTCATGAATTGATTAACCGAGCTTTAGCCCCCATGGGGACCTTCTATTCCTGAAACTATAGTTTTCCATCCACTCAAAGAATTCTAGTATGACTAGCTAACGATCCCTAGCATACCCTATATCCTCCCACCTTAGGCTATCCACTCACCTACCCCAGGGGAATTATAGTTTCTCGGACAGTAGGGTGAGTTAATTTGGATTTCCTATGCTTGTGTGCCCAACAATGGGGTAGTGAATCTTCTTGTCCTGTGCTTGATGCTTCTATTCCTATAGAAAATTCAAAGCCCATTGATTGGGTGGCTATAATTAGAGTTGGGTGGGAATAGAAAGTTCTCGAGTATATATATAGCTCCCTATGAACTGCAATTCCCACCCAACCCAATCCACTAATCTACCAACTATAATTCCTACCCATCTCGCCTGGGGTTTGGTGCCATATATAATATAGAAAAATATATTATGTTATATTATATGTGACAATAATATATATAATACAATAATACTATATTATATTATATTATATTATTATTAAATATAATATTATAATATAAAAAAATATTTATATTATTTTATATATTATTAAAATATATAATGTATATTACATGTGATAATAATATAATAATAGTATAATAATATTTAGAAACTTATAAGATCTTGGTAATAATCTCAGGGTAATTGATGATGCAAGGTGGTGAAGGGGAGCGAAAAGTTGCAGAAGTGAAAAGGAGACAATGGGGAGATATGGTGGAGGAATGCCATCCAGGAGAGAAGGTGGATGAGGATGGCAAGTTGGAGCAAGCAGGTCACACCCTGCAACAGGTGTTTGAAAATGGAACATGGGTGGATAAGTATCACCCACACCTTCGCAAGATGGAAATTCCTAACATGCAAGACCACAACTAGAGAAGAAGAATCCAAGGTGTAGGCGGAAGGTGGGTTCCTAGAAAAGGATGGAATGCAATAGGGCATCAGAAGAATGATGAAAATTGGAGTGTGCGAGACTCAAGGCATGGGTGGTTCTAGGAAAAAGGATGCCATGGAAAATCATCAAACTTCAATTGGCATCACAAGGGCAATGGCACTCAGAAGTGCACCAACAAAGTCTAGAAAGTGAGGCTCAGGAAACCCTAAGCTGGAGAGAGAAGGAAAAATGAGCCAACAAAACAGAGAAGAATTTAAATTTGGGAGAAGAATGAACTCAATAGATCGGGAACTCTACAGAAGGAAAGTGAATAGGAGGAAATTCCAAAGTAAAGGTAAATGAATGAATGATGGTGAGAGTTTGCGGCTGCATGGAAGCAAGTTGTATCAAATTCCTTTTGAAGCGATCAAACCAAGAGTGACCAGACTAATGGACAAAGCTCTATTTTCCAAATGGAGTGGCCCAAGGTTCCCTAGGGAGGAGATCAAATATTGGTGGAAAACCAATTTTAAGGATCGGGTAAGCATCTACCAATTACCAAATTTTTTCTTTCTTATAGAATGTGTAGATCAACAATTAAAGCAGGAAATAGTAGATGGGAAACCCCTATTTTTGAAAATAGCTTCCACTGTCTAAACTGAAGATCAAACTTCAATCCTTGGAATTACACAATAAAACAAATCCCTACTTGGATCAAATTGGTGGATCTACCCTTAGAATTTTGGAATGTGGAGGCTATGGTGAGAATAGGTGATGCCCTAGAAGTGTGCCTAGGGGTAGATGAGGTCTTCATAAATGGAAAAGATGGTGTAGAAGCCAACATCCTAGTAGAGATAGATGAGGGGGTTGGAATCTACAAGAACTTAGAAATATTAACAAAGTATGGAAGTTGGAAACATGAAATAGAGGTGTGGGAAGGAATAGGGCCTAAAATGTGCCTCTTTAGAGAAGCATTCTAGAAAGGCACCTCAAACAGGGGAAAAGGGATCAATGAAAGTGAGAAACAATTGGAAAAAATAGGGGATAGAATATCCCAGGGAGACGCAACTCGATCCCTAGAAGACTCATCCCATAATGGATGGACAAAATCTGAAAGGAAGAAATTTGAAGGAGGAATTCAGAATAGTAGTGAGGCATCCCACTAAAAGAAGGCACAGTCGGTGGTTGTGGCCTCCCAAGCAGAAAAAGCTCTTAACTCTCTTCTGGGAGACACAAAGGAACTCCAGAAGGACATCAATACACAACTTTGGGAACTGGACAAGGAAATAAATAGTGCAGAGAAGGGATCCCTAGAGAAAGGAGAAGTAGTGAAGGGGATGCAGATTAATAGAGAAGATGATGAAGAAGAACTCCAAGAGGAAGAAGGAAACTACTCTCAGTTTGAGGAAGAGGAGAGTGACCAATACACAAAAGGAGAAGAAGAAGAATTAGAGGAGACTAAGGAGGGAGAGTTGTTTGAACAAAGGTTGCTTGAGCAGTCCAAATAAAAAATAAGCAAACCAAACATAAAAAAGAAAACCAAAAGGGGTCGAAAAACAAACAAAGCTAAGCTGCTAATTGCAACAAATGCTATAGGGCAAAGAAAACTGAGAGCTAGGAAGGATTTCCTCCTTCCCAAGGCTGAATGAGGATAATAACATGGAATGTCAAGGGCATTAATGCCCTTGACATATGGCACACGGTCAAGTGCCAAATTGACCAATCAAAAGTGGACTTAATTCTATTCCAAGAGCCAAAATGGAGTAAGGAGGAGGGAAAGAAGAGATTGAGCAACTGGAGACAATGGAAAAGACAATTCAAGGAGGCTATAGGAGCATCTGGTGACCTGGGAGTAATATGGAATCCTTTAACAATAGATGGAGAAGTGGAAAAAGAAGATGACAATTGGAAATTGATAAAGTTCAAGGGACTGAGGAGACATGAAATATTATTCATCATCAATGTATATGGCCCAATGACAACTATGGAAAAAAGATAGGTGTGGAATAAAATTTCAAGTGAACTACAAAATTAGAAAAATGAGAGAGGGATAGTAGTAGGGGATTTCAATGCAACCTTGAATAATAAGAAGCAAGGGGGCTTGGGAAGAATAATAGCCATTCAGAGAGATTTCCAATAATTTGTAGATGGAAATCAACTGAAGGACCTGCAAACCAAAAATGGAACTTTCACATGGTCAAACAGAAGGAAGGGCTTCACTAACATAGCAGAAAGACTAGATAGATTTTTTCTTTGGGGGGACTGGGGAGAGGAAACAACCACACAGGAAGCCCACATCCTACCTTACATAGGGTTGAACCATTTCCCTACCTTGCTTTCATTTAGGTAGGAAAACCCCCTAAAATTAGTCCATTCAAGTTTAAAAATATGTGGCTAAGAGATGAACATCTGTCAGAGCTAATAGAGGGGTGGTGGAATGAGATTTAGTTTGGAGATAAATCAGAGCTATTCAAGATAAACAAGAAGCTAGGATACATCAAGAATAAACTCAAAGAATGGAACAAGTCTCATTTCAAGAATATTTTCTACGAGAAAGAAACAATAGAGTGAAAGATCAAAGCCCTAAATGAGCACATAATAGATAAAGGAATGGATGCAATTGATTTTGAGAATGAGAAATGTCTTAAAGAAGAACTAACAAAAATTTTGAAGAGCGAAGAATGCTTCTGGTGATAGAAATCAAGAGAAACTTGGTTGAAAGAAGGAGATAGGAACACCAAGTACTTCCATAAAACAAAAATATCCAACGGAAGTAGGAATAGGATTTTCAAAAACTAAGAGGGCCAATGGGGAAGTAACACAATCTATTTAGGAGGTTAACAAGGAGGTGGTCAGATTCTTTGAAGAAATTTTGAATAGAGAAAGCCAGGAGAACAGAGCTAAAAGGGAAGGATTGCTAAACTCAATTCCCACAATCATAAAGGAAGAGCATAATAGGTGGCTATATTAGAAGGTTTCTTTGGAAGAAGTCAATGAAGCAGTCTTCCAAATGAATCTAGACAAGGCCCCAGGACCTGATGGATTCCCAACTGGTTTCTTCCAAAAGTGTTAGGACATAGTTGAGAAAGATCTATAGGCGGCAATGGAAGAATCAAGGAGAAAAATGACAATGTTGGGGGTAGTAAATCATACATTTTTGGCCCTATTCCCCAAGAAAAAAGACCTTCACATGATGAGTGACTTCAAAGCAATAGCACTATGCAATACGGTGTATAGGGTGGTCACCAAAATAATAGAAAGAGACTAAAGAAATTTTTGGAAGAGCAAAGTGGATTTACTCCAGGAAGGTCAATAATAGAAGGAATAATCATCGCTCATGAAACCATACACTCAGCTAGGAAGAATAAAGATGCTTGCATGGTACTGAAATTGGACATTCTTAAAGCTTATGACATGGTAGACAAACAATTTCTCTTGGAAGTTCTAGGGAAATTTGAATTTGAAGAAAATTGGACTAAATGGATAAAAAGTTGTATCTCACCAGCCAAATTTTCTATTCTAGTGAATGGTTCTGCACATGGATTCTTTCCTTCTGCAAGGTTGCTAAGACAAGGTGACCCCCGCTCCCCCTTTCTATTCATAATCATGGTAGAGGTACTAGGGAGAGGGATACAAAAGATGAGAAGGGAAGGAAAATGGGTGGGAGTCCATGTGGCAAATGGTATGGAACCCACAACACATCTACAATTTGTAGATGACATCGTTCTAATGGGTGATGCTAGCAGAAGAGAAGTAAGGGTGATCAATAAATTTTGAGATGATTACTGTAGTGCATCAAGATAGAGTATTAATTGGGGAAATTCAGAGGTATTTTTCCTCAACACTCAACCAAGTCTTCAAAAGGATCTAGCCAAAATCTTGAACTTGAAAGTGGCAACATCACCAGGACGTTTCTTGGGGATACCCCTATTTGTAGGGATAAAAAAAAGTGCTATTGGGAGAACTTGGTAAACAGTTGCAAGAAAAAATTGGGAACTTGGAAAAGTAGGTGGATGTCCTCAGCAGGAAGGCTACTAATGGTAAAATTAGTATTATCAGCCATGCTGGTGTATTCAATGTCATGTTTAAAGCTACCTAAAGTAGTGGAAGAATCCCTGACTCAAATTTTTAGGAAATTATTTTGGAGTAGAACAAGGGAATAGAAAAAATTCCCTTTTTTGGCTTGGGAAAAGGTGTGCACACCCAAAGAGGCTAGTGGGGTTGGGATCAAATAGCTAACGCTAATGAATCAAGCCATGGGGGCTAAATTGGTATGGGACTTTCATACAAAAGGTGAGTAGAAATGGGTTAGAATTATGAGGAGAAAGTATCTAGATTTGGATGAAGCATCCAGAATCCTTACCACAATGAACCCTTCGAGAGGCTCTGCAATCTGGAAGTTGATTTTGTAATGTAAATACATTATATCTAAACACGTAACTTGGGAGATTAGAGATGCAAATAGTGTATCCCTTTGGAACGATTCATGGTGTGGGAGATGCAACTCGATCCCCAGAAGACTCATCCCATAATGGATGGAAATAATCTAGAAGGAAGAAATTCGAAGGAGGAATTCAGAATATTAGTGAGGCATCCCACTCAAAGAAGGCACAGTCAGTAGTTGTGGCCTCCCAAGAAGAAAAATATATTAACTCTCTTATGGGAGACACAAAGGAACTCCAGAAGGACATTAATACACAACTCAGGGAACTGGACAAGGAAATAAATAGTGCAAAGAAGGGATCCCTAGAGAAAGGAGAAGAGGTAGTGAAGGGGATGCAAAGTAATAGTGAAGATGATGAAGAAGAAATTCAAGAGGAAGAAGGAAACTACTCTCAGTCTAAGGAAGAGGAGAGTGACCAATACATAAAAGGAGAAGAAGAATAATTAGAGGAGGCTGAGGAGGGAGGGTTGTTTGAAGAAAGGTTACTTGAGTAGTCCAAATAAAAAATAAGCAAACCAAACATAAAAAAGAAAACCAAAAGGAGTCAAAAAACAAACAAAGTTAAGCTGCTAATTGTAAGAAATGCTATAGGGAAGAGAAAACTAAGAGCTAGGAAGGATGTCCTCCTTCCCAAGGCTGAATGAGGATAATAACATGGAATGTTAGGGGCATTAATGCCCTTGAAAAATGGTGCATGGTCAAGCACCAAATTGACCAATCAAAAGTGGACTTAATTGTAATCCAGGAGTCGAAATGGAGTAAGGAGGAGGGAAAGAAGAGATTGAGCAATTGGAGACAATGGAAAGGATAATTCAAGGAGGCTATAGGAGCATTTGGTGGCCTGGGGGTAATATGGAATCCTCTAACAATAGATGGGGAAGTGGAAAAAGAAGATGACAATTAGCAGTTGGTAAAGTTCAAGGGACTGAGGAGACATGAAATATTATTCATCATCAATGCATATGGCCCAATGGCCACTATGGAAAAAAGACAGGTGTGGAATAAAATCTCAAATGAACTATAAAATTGGAAAAATGAGAGAGGGATAGTAGTAGGGGATTTCAATGCAACCTTGAATAATAAGAACCAAGGGGGCTTGGGAAGAATAATTTCCATTTAGAGATATTTCCAAGAATTTGTAGATGGAAATCAACTAAAGGACCTGCAAACCAAAAATGGAAATTTCACATGGTCAAACAAAAGGAAGGGATTCACCAACATAGAGGAAAGGCTAGATAGATTTTTGCTCTAGGGGGACTGGGGAGAGGCAACAGCCACACAGGAAGCCCACATCCTACCTTACACAGGGTTAGACCATTTCCCTATCTTGCTTTCCTTTAGGTAGGACGACCCCCCTAAAGTAAGTCCATTCAAGTTTGAAAATATGTGGCTAAGAGACGAACATCTGCTGGAGCTAATAGAGGGGTGGTGGAATGAGATTAAGGTTGGAGATAAATCAGAGCTATTCAAGATAAACAAGAAGCTAGGATACATCAAGAATAAACTCAAAGAATGGAAGAAGTTCATTTCAAGAATATTTTCCAGGAGAAAGAAAGAATAGAGCAAGAGATTGGAGCCCTAAATGAGCACATAATGGAGAAAGGATTGGATGCAACTGATTTTGAGAATGAGAAATGTTTGAAAGAACTAACAAAAATTATGAAGAGGGAAGAATTCTTCTAGTGATAGAAATCAAGAGAAACTTGGTTGAAATAAGGAGATAGGAACACCAAGTACTTCCAAAAAACAAAAATCTCCAATCGAAGTAGGAATAGGATTGCATAAATTAAGAAGGCAAATGGGGAAGTAACACAATCTATTGAGGAGGTTAACAAGGAGGTGGTCAGATTCTTTGAAGAAATTCTAAACAAAGAAAGCCAAGAGAACAGAGCTAAAAGGGAAAGATTGTTGAACTCAATTCCCACAATCATAAAGGAAGAGCAGAATAGGTGGCTATATCAGAAGGTTTCTTTGGAAGAAGTCAAGGAAGTAGTATTCTAGATGAATCCAAACAAGGCCTCAGGGCCTGATAGATTCCTGACTGGTTTCTTCCAAAAGTTTTGGGACATAGTTGGGAAATATCTATGGGAAATAGTGGAAGAATCAAGGAGAAAAATGATAATGTTGGGTGCAATAAATCATACATTTCTAGCCCTAATCCCTAAGAAAAAAGACCCTTAGATGATGAGTGACTTCAGACCAATTGCACTATGTAATACAGTGTATAGGGTGGTCACCAAAATAATAGAAAAGAGACTCAAGGAAGTTTTGAATGAGGTCATATCAGAAGAGGAGAGTGGATTTTCTCTAGGAAGGTCAATAGTAGAAGGAATAATCATTGCTCATGGAACCATACACTCAGCTAGGAAGAATAAAGATGCTTGCATGGTGCTGAAATTAGACATTCTTAAAGCTTATGACATGGTAGACAAACAATTTCTCTTGGAAGTTCTGGGGAAATTTGGATTTGAAGAAAATTGGACTAATTGGATAAAAATTTGTATCTCAACAGCCAATTTTTTTTTCTAGTGAATGGTTCTACACATGAATTCTTTCTTTCTACAAGGGGGATAAGAAAAGGTGATCCCCTCACCCCCTTTCTATTCATAATCATGGTAGAGGTATTAGGGAGAGGGATACAAAGCTGAGAAGGGAAGGAAAATGGGTGGGAGTCCATGTGGAAAATGGTATGGAACCCACAACACATCTACAATTTGTAGATGAAACCGTTATGATGGGGGATGCTAGAAGAAGAGAAGAAAGGGTGATCAAGAAATTATGAGATGATTACTATAGTGCATCAAGAAAAAGTATTAATTGTGGAAAGTCAGAGGTCTTTTTCCTCAACACTCAACCAAGTCTTCAAAAGGATCTAGCCAAAATCCTAAACCTGAAAGTGGCAACATTACCAGGATGTTTCTTTGGGATGCCCCTATTTGTAGGGATAAACAAAAAGTGCTATTGGGAGAACTTGGTAAATAGTTGTAAGAAAAAAATTGGAACTTGGAAAGGTAGGTTGATGTCCTCAGCAAGAAGGTTACTAATGGTAAAATCAGTATTATCAGCCATACCCATGTACTCAATGCCATGTTTAAAGCTACCTAAAGCAATGGAAGAATCATTGACTCAAATTTTTAGGAAATTATTTTGGAGAGGAACAAGGGAATAGAACAAATTCCCTTTGTTGGCCTGGGACAAGGTGTGCACACCCAAAGAGGCTGGTGGGGCTAGGATTAAACAACTAACACTAATGAATCAAGCCATGGAGGCTAAATTGGTATGGGACTTTCATACAAAAGGTGAGTAGAAATGGGTTAGAATTATGAGGAGAAAGCATCTAGATTTGGATGAACCATCCAAAATCCTTACCACAATGAACCTGTTCAGAGGCTCTACAATCTAGAACTTCATTTTGGAATGCAGAGATATTATATCTAAATATGTAACCTGGGAGATTAGAGATGGAAACAATGTATCCTTTTGGAATGATTCATGGTGTGGGAAATCCCCCATCAGTAGCTCTTTGGGATTGGAATAAATTAGGGAAGAAACTACAAGATTATTGGGGAACAAGGTGTCTAACTATGGTAGGATAATTGACAACCAGGGGACCCCTGGTTGGAGTTGGAATGATTTGCAAACCCTCAATGTGCCACAAGCACAAAAAGAGGCATTAACATAAATTCTCAAAGGTAGATGTTTTATCCCTACCAATGATAAGGACATAATTAGATGGTGTGGGTCTTCCACGAGCACATACAAAGTGAAGTTTAGATATAAGATTAAAGAAATGGTAATGGAAAGACAAGACTAGCCATGCAAGACTAGAAATGATAAGGAATGATTTGCAAACCCTCAATGCGCCACAAGCACAAAAAGAGGCATTAACATAAATTCTCAAAGGCAGATGTTTTATCCCACCCAATGATAAGGACATAATTAGATGGTGTGGGTCTTCCACGAGCACGTACAAAGTGAAGTTTAGATATAAGATTAAAGAAATGGTAATGGAAAGACAAGACTAGCCATGCAAGTTAATATGGGGGAAAAAGTTCCTCCCCAAAGCAGGAGTCTTTGCATGGATGGTGATCTAAAAAAGAATTCTCACAGAGGATAGATTAGCAACCTTTAGTGTTCAAGGACCCGAAAGATGTTCAATGTGCAAAGAGAATGAATAATTTGTAGATCATCTTCTTCTGACATGCCCTTATGCAAATTACTGCTAGAACAAGGTCAAGAATAAATTAAATCTGCAATTCCCTATGCTAGCAGACCTAGTATCCTAGTTCAAAATGTGGCCCCAAGGAGTCAACAAATCAGTATTTGGTCAAATATGGAAAATTACATCATCCATTGTAATATGGGAAATATGGAAGAAACGAAATAGAAGGATCTTCCAAGGGAAGGAGATGAACAAAGATAGGATTTGGGATAAAATTGAGAGGGCCATAGTAGAATTGGTCAATGAAGATACTCGATTCAGAGCAAGTAAGCAGAAAAAGTTCACAAACTGGGATGATAGCCTAATGAAAATTTTTTTTGGATTGAAACCACCACTATTTAGTGGAAACAACATGTCATAGTCATCAAAGACAAAGAGAGTAGTAGTATGGAAGGTTTTAGAAGAAGGTTGGACCAAAATAAATTTTGATGGAGTTGCATGCAGGAACCCATGGCTAGGAGGAGTCGGTTGTATTGCAAGGGATTTTCACGACAAGACTCTAGTAGAAAAATCTATTTCACTAGGGGTATGCATGAACAATGAAGCAGAATTTAGAGCAGTAGCCATCATATTACATTTGGGGATACAATTAGGTGTGAAGCAGATACACTTGGATGGGGACTCTCTCATCACAATCAATGCCATTTGTAGAGGCAACACTCCAAATTGGAAACTCAATCACTTGTTACAGAGCATGAAACAACTGGCAAGCAAATTCGAGGCCTTTCAAATAAGCCACACATACCGAGAAGGTAATGACAAGGTAGATGAGCTAGCAAAAAAGGCTTTAGAAAGTAACACATAAGCAGAGGCCAAGATAAAGTTAGAACTAGAGAAGAAGGCAATGGAAATACCATAACAACCAACAACTGAAGAAGCACTTAATAAAATAAGGACAAAATCTAAGCGGATTGGATTGATAAGACATGAGCCATCAATAGAAGGCAAGGAGCAAGATAGGTGAGCAAGTCCCAAGGTAAGGGAAATTATTGATGGCTATTCCAATATCATGCATTTATTTTGTTTTGTATCAACAATAAGGTGGTGGTGAGAAAACACACTTCTAAGGGCATGACCCCTGAAAAGCTCATTATGAGGAAGTAATGCCATCATTGGTAAAAGGCCTCGACTGGCGTTATCTCAGACAAAATGAAATAGTGCCACTCTTAGAAGAAAAGAGAGAATGAAAGGAGCTGTGTAAAATGGTTCAAGTTTGAGCATCAGAGAGGTGGTGTGAGCGGTTGTAGCAGTTTCAATGGAGACCCCATTATACTTGAACAAAGTGAAGCAACAACAATCCTTCATAGGAAAAATTACGGACAAAATATTGTAGGGGTTGTTGGCTTCCTCTCACCCATTGGTCCTCTAGGTGACCAAGAAAGTTCTGGGCCCATAATTCTTGAGGGCCTACCATAGATTCAGGTTGAACTCGGAAATCTCGACCATGTTCCTAGTTGTGCTTTTGCACATGGGTGTATCCAAGGAGAATGGGAAGAAACTCATGTAGATGGTTTTCATCCATGCCTGGCTAGGAGACATTGATATGGCCTTGGCTAATGTGGACAAAAATAAGAAAATCCCAATGCCCCAGAATTATTACATGATTCACATAAACAAAAGGGAAATCATGAAATTCCCTTTGATTCAAACCATTGACCTAGAGGGGTTTGAGAAACTGTGGGACAAGCGAGAAAGGAACATCTTCTTCTTGCTCATAGCGGCTAAATTGGTGAGAAACCTTCCACGAGGCTGGGTAATGAGGTATGTGGAGGATGAAGGACTTGCAGGCAAGATTGTGGCAGGAGATGATGATGACTAGGACTTTGGTACTAGAGAAGAATGATGTCAAGATGACAACAAAGACCTTGAACAGAAAGCAAAAGGCCCGACCCATTAGAACTGCGGAGCAAATTGTCTAGTGGTGGTAGACTACATATCCTACATGAGGAGGACAGAGTTGGACGATGATGAGGTTTGATCAAGGCTAGTTTGGTAAAGTTTCTTCTATGATACTATTATAAAAATAGTAATCAAGGTATAGTCTACAAAATATAGGAGTCAGTCCTAGGATAGATGGTATTTCCTGTGTTTGAAACTAGGCTCTTTTGTAATGGGAAAATATGAATATCCAGTACTACTAGGAAGATTAGGTTGGAAACTGTGAAGGCCATTTGTCATAAAAAGTTCTGCAGGGAATTTTTTCGATGACTAGAACTCATGTAACCTCATTTTTTGAAGAAATACAGGATGCTACCCCTTAGCAGTGATTTAACTAGCAAAATAAAATAAAATATAATAATAGTATATTATATTCTTATAGAATATAATGTATTTTGTAATATATTCTACTATATAGCTAATAGTGGCATAATGTGGTGGTTAAGTTGTTGCGGCATTGTTCTTGCCATCAAGGTTTAAACCCCTTTGGGGTGTTATTATTGAATGTTTATATTGGGGATGAGGTCCCCCATTTGTGACCTCACTGATTCATAGCTTCAGGTCAAAAGTGTTTATGCCTTGAATAAAAAAAAATACATTTTACTATATAATATACTATATTATATTATTATTAAATATAATATAATATAATAATATTTTAAAATATTAATTATTATTATATTATAATAATTTATATTATATATTATTATTACTACTATTTTAATATTATATTGTATTATTTGTTATATTATATTTTATTGTTATGTTATTTAATTTTTTTATATTATATTGTTATTATATTGTAATATTATTATTTTTGTTATATTATTTTATTTTATTCTATTCTATTATTATTATTATATTATATAATAATTTATATAATTTTATATTTTATATTATTAATGATATTTTAATATTATATATTATTAGATTATCATTATTACATGATTATTTTAATATATTATTATATTATATTATTAAATTATTAAATCTAAAAAGACTATATATCAAAGACTATATATCATTTTTATATTTTGTGTATGTATAATTGATCTCCTAATATTTAATTGTATGTTTTCTCAAATTCTCTATAAATTGATCTAAACTATCATCAACATACACACTTCAAATATATATAATATTTTTAAACTTATATATTCATTGTATAAATTAAACTTAAAATGTCTATGTTGTGGTTATTAGTAAAAAATACAATCCCCTCTTATGCTTTAAATTGAAGAAGTTGGCTCCCTCAAAATACACTATAATCCCTACACAACGTTAACCATAAAAATATTTGTCACTGTTAACCCTAACCCTAATCCTACCTTATCCCTAATTGCATCCAATGCATAATAGAAACCTAAACCTAACTCTAATTTTAACCCTAAACCTAACCCTAACCCTAATTCTTTCTCTAACCCTAATTCATTTAATTTCTTACATGTGTTGTGAATGCTACTAGCATATATATTTATTTAATAATATATATAATTATATGTTGAAAGATATCCTTCTCAAGGTGCCTATATCTAATCAATTTCTCACATAAGTGTAATAGGTGCCTCGAGAAAGATATATCTCAACATATTTTATATATATTATTAATTAAGTATATATGCTAGTAGCATTCATGACACATGTAATAAATTAAATGAATTAGGGTTAGGGTTAGGGTTAGGGTTAAAATTAGAGTTAAGTTTAGGTTTCTATTATGAATTAGATGCAATTAGGGTTATGGTTGGGCGTAAGGGTGGAGATAAAATTAAGGTTAGGTTTAGAGATAAAATTAGGGTTAAGGTTAGGGTTAGAATTAGAGTTAGGGTTAGGGTTAGGGGTAGAATTAGGGTTAGGGTTAGGGTTGGTATTAGTATTAGGGTTAGGGTTAGGGTTAGTGTTAGAGATAGAAAAAGGCCTAGGGTTAAAGTTAGAATAAGAGTTTGAGTTGAGGATAAGGTTATGGTTAGACTTAAGATTAGGGTTAGGATTAGAATTAGAGATAGAATATGGGTTGGGGATAAGGTTAAGGTTAGATATAGAATATGGTTAGTGTTAGGGTTAGGTTTAGGGTTAAAGTTAGGATTAGAGATAAAATTAGGGTTAGAATTAGAGTTAGTGATAGGGTTACAATTAAGGTTAGGGTTAAGGTTAGAATTAGAGTTTGGGTTGGGGATAAGGTTAGGGTTAGGGTTTGTGTTTGAATTAGAGTTAGGGTTAATATTAGGGTTATGGTAAGGGTTAGGCTTAGAGATACTATATGGGCTAGGGTTAGGGTTATGGTTAGATTTAAGATAAGAAATAGATTTAGAGTTAGGGTTAGAGATAGAATTAAGGTTAGTGATAGGATTATGGTTAAGGTTAGGATTAAGGTTAAGGTTAGGTTTAGAGACAAAATTAGGGTTAAGGTTAGGGTTAGGGTTATGGCTAGGGTTAGAATTATAGTTAGGGTTAGGATTAGAGATAAAATTAGGGTTAAGTATAGTGTTAGGGTTGGATTAGGGTTAGAATTAAAATTAGTGTTAGTTTTAGAATTAGGTATAGGGTTAGGGTTAAGGTTATGATTAATGTTAGATTTAGGTTTAGGTTTAAGGTTAAGGTTAAGGTTACAAATAGGGTTAGGTTTAGGTTTACAATTAGAAGTATTGTTAATTTTAGAATTTCGGTTAGGGTTAGAGATAAATTTAGAGTTAGGATTGGAGCTAGAAATAGTGTTAAAGCTAGGGTTAGAGTTAAAGGTAGGGTTAGAGATAGAGTTAGGGTTAGGGCCAGAGTTAAAGTTAGGGTTATAGTTAGAGTTAGAATTAGTGTTGGTTTTAGGGTTGGTTAGGATTAGAATTGGGGTTACAATTAAAATTATGGTTAAGGTTAGAGTTAGGATTAGAGTTAGGGTTAGGGTTAGAGTTAGAATTAGTATTAATATTAGCTTTAGGGTTAGGGTTAGGGTTAGGGTTAGAGTTAGAATTAGTATTAATATTAGCTTTAGGGTTGGGGTAAGGGTTAGGGTTAGTATTGAACATACATAGATACTGAGAAGGGGGTTTGAATCAGTATCCATAAAAACTTAAACCCTTTAAGACTTAAAACCCTTTAGTAATATACAAAATCAAATTATTGACAAGATTGTAAACCCTTAACCAAATCTGCAACACTTGTTCAAATCCACAACAATGAAAGATAAGACAATGAACACACATGCACAATATAACACCATATTTATGTGGAAAACTTAAAAATAGGAAAACTATGGTAGTTAACTCACAATATATGAAGCTCACTACTTACAAAAAATGTAATGTTTAAGGATCACTACCTATGGACTTGCAAGCTAAGGTGCACAACCGTAGGGAAAGATACAAGTGACTTGCAGTACTGAGGTGCACAACCCCAAGGCAAGATACAAATTACAAGGACCTGATGAGATTCACTATCTGAGAGTAGGATACATGAAGATTTATAAATTACATTTGTCAATAATACACTCTATTGGCTAAGATGTTAAAGCTCATTTCCCTTTTCTTTTCACAGCTCACTACTTCAATTCATCTCCACACATCTCCACTCACTCACTCTACTTGCAACTAAAATATCATTATATATATATCCTCTAAAAGATCTCAAATCATCAATTAGGTCATCCAGAAATAATACAAACAATGATTTTCACAAGTCAGCCACAAAAAAACATAATGTGATCTTATCTAGAAGATGGAGAGGACCAAAAATAATATTATTACATCTTCCAATGTGATTCCAAACAATTCACATATTTGCGCACAACAACCCAAGTCAGAAACAAGGAAACATGTAGATGAAATGAGTAGCACATAACCAGTCGACCCAAAAACATACATCCAACTGAATTTACTCAATGTGGTTCTCAAAAAGATAGGTCAGGACCCAAATGCATCTTAACACAACTTCATATGCGAGCGGAGATCCCCAAGCACATGGTTCAAGAAAGATAACAAGCCCTATTGGCTAGATATCCATAAATTTCCTAGAAAATAAACTCAACACAATATGCAACACCAAAGAGATCAATCATTGACGTGCAGACCACAAAGAGATGTTCCATGGACATTGTTGTGCAATTTTCGCACACATGCCCCACCGGAGGCGGGGACCCTCTTTTTTCTTTTGCATCTCTGCCTCTTGGCTTGGTCAAATTTGGTTTTGCTCTTCTTGGGAGGTTATTTTGGGATTAAGTCTAGACTGGGTTTGATGAAGACAATATTTTGAGGCTCTAGGGGAAATTCGTCTATCTTGGAATTTGAAAATGAGGATTTTGAAGTGAATTTTTAATGGTATATGTAAATCTTGTTTGCACCTATGGATAGAGGATGAAAAATTAGGCTGGGTTGCTTTTTGAACCTTTTGAAAATTCCGTCTAGAAAAAAAGTTATGGAGTTTAGGGGATTTTGACCTTGCAGGGAATTTGGGAATTTCCGTCCCTGATGGAAAATCCCAAAATTTCCATTTTGGAAAATTCAATACCCCTCAAAACCCAAAATTTGCCAAAAATGGAAATTTTTCTTTTTGCACCCATGGATAGAGGATGAAAAATTAGGCAGGCTTGCTTTTTGATTTTTTTGAAAATTCCTTCTAGAAAAAAAAGTTATGAGGTTTAGGGGATTTTGACCCTGTAGGGAATTCGGGAATTCCTGTCCTTGATGGAAAATTTGGGAATTTCCATCCTTGATGGAAAATCCTGAAATTTCCATGACCCCTCAAAATTCCAAAATTTCCATTTTTTGGAAAATTCCAAGACCCCCTCAAAAATTTGAAATTTTCCAAAATGGATTTTTTTCAAAATGATTTATTTTCTTGAAATGCAATTTTTCCAAAATGGAAAAATTTTCCTTGAAATTTTAAAATGTTCCCAAAATGAAATTCTTGAGATGGAGAAAAAATTTCAAAAATAAAAGTTTCCCAAAATGGAAAAATTTCTGAAAATGGAAAGTTTCTACAAAAAAATGTAAGTTTTTTAAAAAAGGCCAAAATTTTATTCAAGTTTAATTTGGATTGAATTTTTAACATGTGAGCTACTAATGATGATATCTGTTCTTCAGGATTAAATAAATATTAAAAGGGGAACTTGCATATGGATTCGTGTCAAAAGGGAAATATGGGAAGAGTTCAATTCAAATTTTAAAAGTGGAACTTGCATAAGAATCTATGCCCAAACTGTCTATAGCTGGAAGGACTTTCTAGAAGACATGTGAAGCTGATTTCATTATCCAATCAGAATTTTCATTAATGACGGGTTGACATAATATTGTTTTCTCATTGTTCCATAATGTAACTGCTTTTATGCAATTGGATGATGATGTACCATGAGCTCCCAAATTAAATGTAACTGCTAGATGCTTCTATAGGTGTAATTTGTGCCATTGGATTGATTTAATCATGGCCTTTGATTCAAAATGTAATTTTCTATAAAAGGTCAGTGCCGTCTCATTTGTAAGGGGTTAGATTTTAGGGGTTAGAATAGCTGATTAGAGGTTGTAAAAGCCAGAATTGGCTAAGTTAGGAGTTAGATTTTGCAAGTTAGTAGTTGTAGGAGAGGAGAGACTGGAAATTGTTATGTAATGCTGGAGAAGTTAATGCAATTGGATTTTTGATTTGGCAAGCTTCGTGTTACACTTTGATAGTTTATGGTTTCTCGTTCTCAATTCTCAATGTTAGATGTTAGTTTTTAGTTTTTTTGCAATGATGGTGAAATGTTAATGATGTTGATCGATCTTCGGTCCATACTTTTAGCAATTTGTTGATTGTAATTTGTTGTGTAAAGTTAGTTTGGGCCTTATTTTGTGCTAAGTTCAACTGTGGATGCTTGATTACATTGTGCCAGTTATTGGGTATGTGGATGAATATTCATAGTCTGAAAATCTTCAGTTTCCTTAGAAGATTGCACCATTTCTACAGAGTTGTGGGCTTGTCCTTGATCAAGCAGAGATTGGTTTTATTGGAGATATGTCCATTTGCAACATTCATCATTATTGTGATTGATCTTAGGAGCTAGTTTAGAGTTGAATCTCTCTTAACCCTTATCTCTTTTGTTGTTTATTTTGAATTTGGGTTAGTTTTAGGATTAAAAGCATCACCATATTGTTGCATCTAATGAAAGTGCACTTCTAGCATTGTTCATTTGTAAGGACCCTTGTGATTACCAGCATTTTCACATTTATCACTGAGTTGTTTATGCATTGTCAAGACCCGACATTAGAGACCTTGGGGTTATCTCTTGAGGCTTGCTGATAGAGATTTACCTTTCAAGAGAGATAGGATACTTGTATCTTGTCTGAGTTGTTGTTGTGTAGAAAAAACACCATCAACAAACATCTAAAAATATTTCCAAAAAATTCTCACATTTTTATGCCACAAATAGCCACCGCTAACCAAACAAAAGTAGAACACTTCATCCCAAACGTACAGAATATACAACCATGAGATAGAACATTATCAGATCAACTTGTAGTACACATCATCACATGAAAACTAAATTGAGCTAATGCACATACATTGAGAGCATGTCCACCAAACCGCAAGAGTAGAAACATCAATGAGGAGAAATGTGGAGCATTTTCTGAACCAGTCTAGGGTCAGTGTAGGATCATGGGGGTCCAAACTAGGCCCTTAAGTGGCAAGGAAAATTTAGAAAAATAGAGTTAGGTAACTTGACATAAAATTTTGAATAGGTTATTAACATAAATTGAAAATATATGTAAGAACATAATTTGTAGCAAATTGAATGTAGTTTCTAAGTTACTAGTCTTTTTTTGGAAAAAAGTAAATCTATTTGGTGAAAATTTGAAATTCCAATGCAGTAGTACTAAATTTTAAGGAAAAAAATAGGTGTTTTCCTTACCACCCTAATAGGGAGAAAAATAAATATTTTTTTTCCAAATCTTTCAATATCAGTAGAGTACACATGCCTAGATGTGATGCATACTTTATTTTTATTTTTTTGCAAGTAAATAATTAGTTATGAATTTTCTAGTAGGAATTTTTTAAATATTAAAAACCATGTGTTCGGCCACCCTAACTTGGTCAAAAAATTATGATTATTTTTTAAACTATCATTTATGAAGCATAGTGTGTGATGCATCTTTCGAATTCAAAAAATGTATAACCATTTTAAAGTTATATATGTTTTTCAATCAGCCTATCAATTAGGACTTTGCACATAGTGCATTTAGAAAATCAATAATAATTGTCTATTAAATTCAAAATAAAACATATCTTATATCAGTAGAATGTTGTCAATTTGTTGAATAAATACTTTTCAATTTCATCAAAATTAGATTAAAAAAGTCATTAGCATGAAGGGTGAAGTTAAAAAAACTCTTGCAACCCTTATAAACATGTTGAGGATGTTGAATTTTTAGGTTGGTTTCCCCCAAGACAAATACCAAAGCAATAAGAAAGCAACTTGGTGACTGTATAGTTGGTTATGGGAAAAATGTTGAAATCTATTCTAGCAACAAATCAGAGGCCATGATTGCTTGGGGAGGCATCAAGTTGTTAAGAGATTTAGGTTTCCAAAAAGTCAATTTGGAAGTCCAGATTCTAAACTAATTGTTGATATTTTGAAGTGTGATAGTGTTTTTCCCTGGGAAATAAGAGATATAATGGACAACTGTAAGATGCTTATGTAATTTTTCACCCATTGTAGAATTCAACATGTTTATAGAGAGGGAAATTGCTTAGCAGATATTATTGTTAACGAGGCTCTTAAGTGTAGCACTTCGTCCTATTGGGAGTTTGGTCAATTGCTAAGGGAAATAAAGGATAATGTGTTAAAAGAAAATTTTCAAAATGTTTAAAACTTATAAGTTATGGACAAGGGGCCTAGGTGGGGTGATAATTAGATCTAGTGATAGAATGAGATTAAAAATTAATGATTATAAGGTTGGCATGCTCCAAATAAAGGTTAATGATAAGAAGATTGTCATCAGGCAAATAATTAATGAGGTAATCATTCCCTTACACTCTTAGTATCACATGTTGAATTTCAACAACAAAGCTTGGTTCATGTCAAAAATCTTCGATGTGTCAAATGTGTTGTGCCTTCAGCACACACGTCCCATTTGGAATGAGGATCCTCTTTTTGTTCACTTCACTGGGTTGCTTTTTTCACTGTCTCATTTTGCATGCCCCCTATTTTGGTGTTCTAAGTGGTCTACGAGTCCCAAAGAGTTCATCTTGAGTTGATCATGTTTCCCCCCCCTCAAATTTTCAAGGCTCTGGGCCTTCACGAGGTTTCCCTGGCTATTTTCCTTTGCTTTTCAAAATGGGTGTCCAAGGAGCTAGTTGAGTCCGCCCTATCGGGCTACTCCTCACAGGTTTCCATCACCCCGTGGCCGTTTCAAACAAACTTTCACCAGTAGTGTCATTTTCTCATTGCTGAGCAATCAGTGGCCATCATCTGGCTACCTTCCGCCTAGCAGGTTTCACTGTACCTGATGCCTTTTCCTTCGCCGAACCCTAAATGACCAACCTTTCACTGCCATCCACCCATTAGAGTTTGACCCTCTCGTAGCCATTTTCAAATGACCATTCACCAACCCCAGGGCCGTCATACATTCATTATAAGACACATTTAATGCATCATTTTCTATAAATAGGCAACTTCCAAATGTCATTTTCACCTGTTAGTCAATTAGAGAAGAGTCAGAGCCAACCTCTAGCACCGCATTCATGCTTGACAAGTTCCACCAACGATTCAAAGCCTTTGCCTACTGATTCCTTGTCTGCATTATTTAGGTTCTTGAGGTAGGTTCACCACCGCGTGCTTTAGTTTGTGTTTTCTTTGATTTCGATACAAAATGAATGAATTTAAGTGATAAAACTAGAAAACTTTTAGAGTTGACTAGGGCGCACAAAACCCACATCATGAAATCTTGACAAAACTCAAAACTAGGTCCATATGCTGCTTGTAGAACATCGGCCCTCTATCGCCGTTCATAAACTAGGGCCTTCACCCCTTGTGGACCCGTACCCTCTCTGAAACGACAAACTCCTCCACTGGGTCCGCTCTTACGGGAAGACCCCTCTCTTTCGCCGCTAAAACTTTGTTGAAATTCACAAACTAAAATGAGAAGTCCAATGACCCATTTGGGTTTGCCCCCATGGGATTCCATCTCTGAGGCATCGTTCATGTTCTGTCATTCCAAACGGCTTTCCAACCCTGACTTTTCGGTGCTTAGGTCCCACCCCTTTGATCACCCATGAACTTGACCTTGGCCAAAATCTTAAGTGTCGATCCATCCCAGGTCCCACCTAGCGGACATCTACTTGGGGAAATCCATTGGTGCTTCATCGTCCCAAATGGCTTTCATCGCCCGTCCTCCCAACTGTCAGATCTCGGGCTTACCTCTGCCAACCAAATCCATTCACCCTCCAAATGACCAAGTGTTAACATATTTTCAAGCCCTGCCTAGTGGACTTCCATCTGTAGGCCTCCATGGAGAACCCATCGTCTCAAATAGCTTCTGAGGGTCAGCATTCCGTCTTTCGGGACCCGACTCTACCATAGCTGCTAAGTATGTCAAGATGAAGTTGCCAAGTGCCAAACCTCTGATGGGTTTCTACTGCCAGGTCACCATCTGTAGGACTCTGTCCCAACCCTTCCATGCTCAAATGGAAAACTGTCCCCATCTGCTTGCTGCTCGGAACCCAACTTCCCTATTTCCTATGGATTCTCCAAGTGATAAACAAAGTAAACATGAAGGCTCCACCTCCTGTTGGACACGATGCGGTAGGTTGCTCCCATCAAACCGTTGTTTGACTTTTTCCATTTTGAACGACCATCATATAGTGACCATCCGCTCCTTCCGAACCGCAATGACTTGAGTGTCAATTGAGCTATGCCACCACCTTCCAAAGCTTTGGACCCTGCTCAATGGAACTCTGCTCATGGGAAACCTTCTTGACAGTGTCATTTCAACAGTAGACCCTTAAACAACCAAGCTACTCCCTAATTCTGATTACTCAAATGATGATATTGATGCCCTCCAATCTTCAAAAGGACTTCGATCCATGTGCCAAAATAGAGTGGCCTCCTTGGTGGACCCCACATATTAACCAAATCTTAAGGCAGGTTGAGATAGGCGAGCCATTGTGCCCTGATTGTCGCCCCCCTACAACTACTCCAAAATGACCATCAGCCTAGGGAAGTTCACATCCCTAGGCCCGAATTGCTGAAACTCCTTCCTAAGAAAGGATAATATCAATCTAGAAGATATGTTAGGATTCTTAAATGATGAATTATCCAAGCTAACATTGTTTTGTAGGATTTTGGCTAACTTTTCCTTTATTTTCATGCTTGAATGTGCTTACCTCTGTCTTGCCCACAAGATATATGGAACTAGGTGTGGGACCCTTAGAGGTAGCCATGGAGAAGGACAAGGGAAAGAAAATAGCCAAAGCACCCCATGGAAAAGAAGACAAGGACCAGATGAAATACATGTTCCAAGGGGAACCTCTCAACTCCAAGGTCACCTCAGCTTGGAAGGAGGTCTCTAATACAAACATCAAACACATAGATATCAATGAATTTAAGCAGAGGGTTTGGATCAACCCTACAACAGAAAGTGAAAGACCTTCCATATCCCTACCTTTGGGGAGATGGAGGAGGCAACCAATGCAAAATACTTATAAATCAATATTGGTTGAAAGAGAAGAGGGGCAGTGCAACCAAGGTGCCCCATGAGCTCTTCCGCGATAACTTCTACGAGGACTACCATGGCTTGGTAACCCTACTAAGTAGAGTCATGGGCCTTCCAACTATAGCCTACTTCCAGGAATGGATGTTATACTTTATGGAGGAGATCCTCTGGGGAAAAACCAAGTTCTATTGGGTAGGAATTATCAACAATTGCTTGCACAAACAATTTATGGCTATGAAGAAGACCTCACGCTTCTACATAACATCTTACCATGTATATTTGCTAGCTGAAAAGACACAATATAGAGGATTATTTGTGGCACCAAATACAAAACCAGGTAGAGAATTGAAGGTTTATGATAGATACCCCCAGCTACAATTCTGGAACTTCAAGAGGGATTACTACAGAGTTAATGACACTTTCATAGGTCATATTATTAGATTACTTGGGGGCGACTTCGAGAGAAGGGTTTCCCACAGTGCTAATGCCTTCCTCTACCAATTTTCCTTCTTTTTCATTCAATTCCCTAATTTTACCTATATTCGTGGTGAAGGTTTCTCGGAGAAACCATACAAGCTGCCCCGGTACCCAAACGACTGGATAATATTATTGGATTTTTCTTGGCAGTTGCGGCATGCACATGCCCTCCTGAGCAACAAACATAAGGTGGGGATTCCTTATCCCCTATCATTCAGCCAAGGGCTATATGAACTCTACATGTTTCAATGTGTAAACAATTCAGATAAAGAACTCGTGGAGTATAACCTAAAGTTCCACACTACCCGATCGTGAATGGACCCTTATGGAAAACTCAAAAAGATGGTTGCAGTTGAATACACCCATTTACATAGTGTGCAGGATTTTTGGGCTAATTGCAAGCATGATAATGAAGTGTGAATGAGGCACTACATGCACATGACTACGTATTTTGTGAAGAGGGTCAACCTGTTCCCAATGCTGGACTAGGAGTAGAAGATGAAAATACAATGATGGATCCTTGGTACAATGTAGTTGCTAATCTCCTACTGTCGTTGATCAATTGGAATGAGCAAGATGTTGATGACCTTGATATTATAACAAAGCTCATCAAGGCTAGAACCAAGGAATGGATTGATGGGAAAATTTTCCAATTGAAGCAACAAGGAGTCACCCTAACCTACGAGGAGCTTGAGGAGGAGTCGGTGAGTGAAATTGATAATGGAATGGTTGTTGGAGAAACCTCAAAGTCTCCTCAAGCCACCAGGTCAAGGAAGAGAAAGTAAATGGTTTAAAGTCAACCCAAGCCCAAAGTATATGCGAGAAAAGTAGCAGAGGGTGAATCCTCCAAGAGATCGAAGACATCAGACATGCCCACCATCTAGGAGGACCCCTCTCCAAAAAGGAGAAGTAGAGGCTAAGCAGCCAAAGTCTCCACCTGTTGCCTCCATTCCTACAACCACTACTACAACTGGTGTTGCTACTATTGTTTCCCCTCTGCCTACATCTCAAGCAATGGTCGCTACTTCCCCACGTGCGGTGGACATCTCAGTTCACCTTGCCTCCACCCCGCATATGGCCCAAGTTATGGTAATAAACTCTTCTTCTACCACCACCTCTTTGCTTTCCTCTACCTCCATGTATCTGACAACATCTCTTCCACTAGCTACAAAAAAAATTCCAATGTCGACGCTCTCGCTCCCAGAGGCCTTCTCCCACCATATGCAAAACATTCCTATAGAACTATCTGGGGTGCTGATGAACCCAACCATACAAGCTATCTTGGCAAAAATTGCTACCAGTCTTCCTGTCTATACTCCAACTGAACCACCAGAGATGAAGGCCACCATGGAAATATCAAAAGAGTTGGAGATACAAGAGAGGGAAGCTACAAAGGATATCGAAGAGGAAGCAGATGATTACCGCGAGCATCCCGAGTACTAGCATCTAACAATCAACAAAGTGGTGCATGAGGGAGAAGAAACACAATCATCAAAGGAAGAGACTGAGGAGCCGGGGTGCCAAGTATATTGTGGAGACATTTGATCCCAACCTCGAGGAGGAGTTGGCTCAACAACTTAAGAATTTTAGAGAGGAAGTGGAAAAGTAGACCTCTGATGAAGAAAAGAACAAAGGAGAGGAAATGGAGGAATATACTGAACCTCCAACTAGGGAGCATGATAGAAGCCCTAAACGTGATGAAGAAATGCCTCTTTCAGAAGAGCAAGAAGAGAAAGAAAAAGAGGAGAAAGAAGAGAGCCTCAAGCATGATGAAAAGATGTTGCCTCAGCATGAGGAAGAGGAAAAGAAAGAAGAAGATAAACCTGAAGATGAGTCTGAACTCTACAAGAGCCCAAAAACATAACAACCCACAGAGCATGACCATGATGAAGAAGAAGAAAAGAAAATTGCTAAAGGGGAAGATAGACCCAAAGAGCACACAGCCTCCAAGTCCCCACATAAGGAAATGGTGTTTATTTAGGATTTTGATGAGGAGGAAGGAAGGACTGAACAAGAAGCTCTAGGTGATAAGGTAATGGAAATCCAACACACTTGCAAGGAAGAAGGTGGCCGTGAATCACCAAGGAGAGAATCTTAGATGCCTGAGTGGCTTGAGAGAAAATTGGAGAAGAAAACCCCAAGCTCAAAGGATCTGAGGGCAAGCTTGGAGGAAATCCTAGCTTGAGCCCAAATAAGCACGAAGAAAGAGAAGAAGCCTAAGGTCAGATCCCAGTTGACAATGGATGCATCCAAATCTAAGACCATGCAAATAGCCACCCTAGTGGTGAGTGAAGAAGGGGTAAGCTACAATATCTCTACCCTTGATCTGGGGATAGCCACATGAGAGAAAAATATTGACTATCTCCAAGGGTCCATTGCCACCATCGTGCATCAAATGAACAAAGATAAGATCTCTAAGGAGGAACTAAAAGCACAAGTGGTTGATTTAACCACTTATATTCAGTAGTGGTCATCAATAGAAGAGCTCCCCACCATGTCCTCGACACCGCTACAACTGTTGTCCAAGGACCATATTGAACAGCTAGAGAAAAGGAAGAATTCGACAAAGACCATAGAGGATTGGTTTCGGCAAGTCCTCTACAACGAAAACATGGGCATTGGCCATGCAGTCATAACAACCAACAAATTCCTGGATTTACAAAGAGTACTCAAGGGAATAAGGAAGTTCAACACCGACTTCCCCAAATTATATAGGATCACATACCCCAAACTTGAGGCTATCCTCAAGGTACCTAATGGATCCTAGGAAAAGGAATTTTCTTTGGAAAAAGGAAATCATTGGCTCACGGAGAGGTGGAAACTGAGCCTTGACCATAGAAAGGAGGTGTTAGAGCAAGTGCTCCATGAGGTGGAGTTGGAAATTGATTGTATCAAGGAACTTTGGGTTGCTTGTGAAGAATACCTTAGGCTGATGCTGGACTTTGATGTGCCCACCGTCGAGTTAGATCGAGAAAAGATAAATCCCTACTTTCACAAGAAAATGGAGAACATGACTACAGATTCACCGATGCTATATTTCATGGGTTTTGTTGCTCGAGCCTTCGCTCAATCTGAGCAAGTGATTAAGAATGCGCAAACATATGACAGGGACTAGGATGACCTCACAAATAAATCCAAAAAATTCAACTTCCAGGTGATCCAATCAGATATATTAGAGTGGGATAAGCTCATGGGATTGATCGGAAAGTTTGTGGAGTATGCCACCTTAAAGAGGAATGAAGGAATTCCTGTGATTGATGATTAATTCCTTATAGTGTAGCTACAGCAAAGGAAATCAGCAAAAGAAAAAAGAGCTATAGTGCTGCCACATAAAGACAAAATAGGGAAAGTGACAAAGATGTAATTTTAAATTGTAATATATTCAGGGGTAGGTAAAACCCTAGTTTGTAGTGAATCTTGGCCACACAATGCAAATCAATATTGGCCATTCATTTTTCTTTTTGGGCACTATAAATAGGGGGTCTCCTCTCATTTTCAAGAGAGTTGAGTTGTTGTAAAGGCATGCTGCTGAAATAGAAGTTCATTGACTTTTGGTGAATTCTTGAGTTTTAGTTGCATGCTACATGGTTCTTCTCCCATAGTTAGTTAATTTGAGTAGATTTACTTTTCTATTTGACATGTTTTAGTTTGTTCTAGTAGATTAGTTGATGTTGTTCATTGATTTTGAATAATTCTGCTATGTGTTGGAAACTTTTCTTGTCCATACTTTTTGTTGTTTATTGATGATAAATAGTTGTGTAAAGTTAGTCTGGGCATAATCTAAAAGCTTCTCTAAACTTCTATCTTTTATTAATGCTTATGGTGAATGAATGGTTGAATATCTGTAGTCCTTAGAAGCTTGCACTAATTTCATGATACAATGAGGTAATCTGGTTAATTGAAATTCAATTTTAGAAAGGTTGTCCATAGAAAGGTCCTCCATGATCACTGTTCACTATTAGTTTTAGATCCAGGAACTTATCCTCCCCTCCCTTTTTCTTTTTTTTAATAAACAACCTATGATAAGGTTCATTGCACATTGTAAAGCCAAATCTAAAGTTGAAATAGGAGTTTAAGACTATTGTTTGAACCTACAACAATTGCACACCAACTTCCCCACCTTAAGAACTCCATTTTAAGATCTGACTTCCCTCCAACTTCACTCCGTAAGTCTTCCCTATGATTACCAGCAAAATCACATTGAACCAACTAAGAAATTCCATGCAAGTCATCACCTGACACCCGAGAGACCTTGGGGTGATTTTCAACAACTTGCTGGAGATTTCCTTTCAAGAGAGGTAGTGCACCTACACACTACTTGTGTTGAGAAAGTGCTAAAACACCCATCAACAAAACATATCCTCCCACAACATTTTTAAGGCTTAGCTCGATTTTGATAATCTGGCAACATTTATTATGAGGAAGTTTAATCATGTTCCAATTCTATCCTTGACTTTGAGTTTGTGGCCTCCCTCATTTGGCATATTTGTATAAACACTTTAAATAACAACCTTCTCCCCACTAACTCTAAGTGTTCTCTGCAATTTTGGAGCCTGCAGTGGTGGAGTGGTCATTTTTTGGGGTGGAATTAAGAGATTTGTTAACAAAAAGAAAAGCTTCAAAATTTTACACACTTCTAAAATGGGAGGGCCTAAGAAACACACTAAACCCCTTAACTGTGTTGCTTTTAAGAAAAAATATAATATTTGGGAGATGTTTAGAAGGGCGGGCATGGATTCCTTCTTCAAAGAAATGAAAAGCTATAATAAAAATATGATGGCCAAGTTCACCAATTCCTAGAAAAAAGGGAATATGTTAATTGGGGTGGTGAAATTTGAAGTCATGACACAATTTATAGCATAAGCTACTGGTATGGTAAATGATGGAAGAAATGTGGTAAAGAAAAGTGGTGCGGATTATCAAAAATTTGTAGACAAATTTTTGCACGATGGTGAGAAGCTAATGAGGATTCAGAACAAATATATGTGGCTTGAACTCCCTCTGCAATATGCTCTGGTAAGCATGTTTGTTGTGCACTACTTTACCCTTGAAGGTAGGTAAATGACTATTTATTCCTACCATTTTCCTATTCTTAATCATATCTGCCATAATGATAGGATAAGTTTTCCCTTCTATTTGTTATCCTCTTTGTAGCAAAACATTGAGAATGGGGCATCATCCCCTTTGCACTAAAGTTTAATTTTGGCCCTTTAAAAAATTTCCCTTGCGAATAACCCCCATGATAACCCATTGTTGGTTAGGCAGGATAACCCACACCAAAATGATGAAGAGGAAGAGGGTTTACCCTTTGATGGTGAGCATATGAACCTAGTGTCTAACCCTAGGTCTACTACCCAACGTTTAGATTTGCAAGAGTGTTCTCCCTTGATTGCTACCCCTTTGGCCATCTCTGGTTCCAAATCCTTTGGCTCTAAACCTCAAAAAGCCTCTGTGGAGAAAACCCTTGAGTATGAGTTTCTCAAAGTCACCCAAAAAAAAGGAAACATTTGTTGCTGCTACTTGAACCCCCCAAGGATTTTTTTTGAAAAAAGATTAGAAGAAGAATGAGGAAGTAATAATAATTATTGAAGATATTGAGGGGGACCAAAATGAGGAAGTGGAGGATGGGAAAATGGGTATGATGTGTGGAGGCTGAAGATCGGCGAGGTTAGCCAAGGTCAAGTCTATGGATAAAAAAGGTAAACAAAAATAAATTAGTTAGATAAAGAGGAACAATTGACTATGGAAGATTTTGAACCTCGGGTGGATGAGGAAAGTGAAGATATGAAATTTCAAGATAGTGCCTATGAGATGGGAGAAGAAGATGTTTATGAGGATACTAATGACAAGGAGGAGGAAGAAATTGAGAGGGAAGAGGATATTAGGGTTATGAAGGAGGTCACAAAAGTGGAGGACAAAGCCCAAGATGCTATTATTCCTAAAGACACTAATGTTCATTTCTTGAAAAGAAGAATAGCCTTTTCGCAAGTTCAGATGGAAGATATGGAGAAAGTGGTCATCACCTTGATGAAGGTGATCGATGTTTTGATGCACCATGCCATGGTGGGAGTGGTTACTGGTCAAACTAAGATAAAGAGAAAGTTGAAGAAGATCAGGAAACAAGAAGAAGAAAAGGACCTAGCACACAAAGTTGGCCTAGACTAGAGGGAATTTGTTTCTCAAATTGGTGAAAATTGGGATTTGATTGCTAAATCCAAGTAATGGCTCTATTGTTCTGCTTTATTCTCCTTTTTGTTCTGGTCTTGTCTACTCTTAAACTATCGGTTCTCCATTTGATCATCCTGAATTGTTATTTTTTATGGCTATGTTATGGTTTTGGACTTGTTAGTTTATGATTATTCTCTATTATGGTCTGAGTACCACGTTTTGGGTTATTATATGGTATGCTCTTATTTTTTATTATACTTACACTAATCATGTGGATGTTATTACTAGTTATCTGGCCTGCGAGCCACTTATGAGGACTTAATAGTAATAGTTTGTTTGTTGTTTTGTTGGGTCTGGCTAGTGTTGTTTCCCTAGCCTGTTTTGCAGTCTACTATTTTGGCTACTTTGTTACCAGGGGATTAGGGCCCTTCCTTGCTTATATAATAAAAAACTATAATTATTTTTATTATAATAAATTGAATTTATTATTAATAAGTTAAGCCTAATTATAAGTTAATTAAGTTTATTATTAACTATCACTATTATAATTATTAATAAATTAATTTTATTATTATTATTAAAGTTAACTTATTAGAGATATTATTAAGAAATTATTAATACAATAAAATTATAAATTATATATATAACAACATTAATTACTTAAATTTAATAATAATAAAATTAACTTATGTTTTTATTAAATTAATTATTAATATAATATATTAAATTATTGTAATAATAGTTTTTTATAAGCTAATTATTATTAGCTTATAATTAACTTATTAACTGTAATCCTAATAATTAACTTTATTATTAATAGTTGATCATTATTATAGTTATTTATAATAATAAATAAAGTTCATAATAATAAGTTAATAATTAGGGTTAATTTATTAATGATAATTAATTGTAATAATGATAATGTTAAGGTTTATAATAATAATAAGTTTTATAATTTAAATAATTAGATTTTTAATAATTTATGAAAATTAGGATCATTATTGAAATAAATTAATTCAAAGTTAATTATAATAAATTAATTTAGATTAAAGATTTTATTTTCTTACAAACAATTTAAAATTGATCTATAGGATTTAAAAAGAACAATGACAAATAAAAAGAGATATCAAGCATAATTCAAGCAAATCTAAAATAAATAATAATTAAGGCAAAGAAGAATTGGCAAAAGTGGAGCTATCCCATTCTTCCAACCATAATTTTGATAGAGGTTGTGGGAGTGTTTGGCCATGGCATATACCATTTCCACCACACTCAAAGCTGCAATACTATGTGTTCATCTAACAACATCATGATAGGGTCATGTATAAATGCCCACCCCTATAGAAACTCTTCCAACATACATATAACCCCCTAATACTCCTCTCATTCTTTCATCACCAATGCAAAACATAATTTAATTGTCATAAATTATCTCAATTTTAAGAATGTCTCTTTAAATATAGTCCACCTTTATTAAAGGAAAGCTAATGTAGAACTTCTCAATATACAAGAGATTATAGAAAGAATTTGATTTAACTAAAATCATGCCAAACTTGCACGAACAAGACCCAACATTCCTTAAAATCATCTTTAGCAATTGAAGCTAACACTCACCAAGACTATCTTATTAAATTTGAACACATCATTGTAAACCCAATCCAAGGGTGTTTTGAACTTAGCAAAAGAAATTACAGCCCTATGGAACAACTTTAAAAAATCTCAGAGATCAAAGATAAACCGTACCAAGAAAATTCCAGCAAACTAAATTCACAAAAGTAGGAGATCACAAATAAATAATTAATTCTTCAAAATCAACACCTACAAAATATGGCAATCCTTTAAGCAAGATCATGTGGAAGTTTGAAAGCCAGATTTTCATTAAGAATAGAACACCCCATTGTGCATATGAACATGACACCCCTGCTTGCCATTTCCTATCCTCGCCATCAAAAAAATCCATGCAGATCCTTTTGTGACTAATTAAAGAATTTCAAACAAATAAGAAAAGTCTTCAAATATTTAGAACTTTTCACATTAAGTTTAAAGAGTCTAATATAAAGAATCATGTAAGAAAAACATATTTAAATTTTGGACACAAGAAGTACGACATTTTCTCTTACAACAAATGTAAAACACTGCATAACCATGGAATATAGACAACTCTAATACATAATCATCCCCTATCACCACTACTAGATGTAATTATTGATTCCACCAACAATCATCACTCAAGTATTAGTTTAGTTAAGTACATGCATGTGTATTCAGGGAGTTAGCTCTAGTATTTATTGATAATATTGAAGAGCTCATACAATCTATCCTTTTCACTATGTATTTTTTCTAGATCTGTTTTAAGTGTATGTAATCTTTTTTGGACAACATTCTACCTCTGTTAAAAATACTATCATGGTATCAGAGGACATGGTTGTGTTCCTAGGTAGAGAGATATGATCCAGACGTGCATCTTGCAACATAGTCAAGAGTTGAGGTGAACCAGTCGAGTTCAACTCCTATAGGGACAGAACCCGCCATAGTGAAAACACATGAGCGCATGCAGGTTTCCTTCAACAAAAGAGAGGGCTAAGGTAATCATGTGTCTTTGTATTTTTGAAGCGAGATCTTGTTAATTAGCTTAAGAAAAGGAAAAAATATTGGAGTAATCATGGCATCCACTAGTAAACCTAACACGCAGGGACCAATACTAAATGACAAGAATTATGCCATGTGGGCCATCAAAATGAAAAGTTAACTAAAAAACCTAGAATGTTGGGAGGCCATAGGCACCAAATATGAAGAACCTAGTGCAAATGTCCTAGTTGCAATGACCAATGCACAAAAGAATACAAATGTAGAGAACAAAAGGAAAGATTCTAGAGCCCTATGGAACCTACACAATGGAGTTGAGGACTCCATCATTCCCAAAACAGTAGTAGCAACCAGTGCACATCAAGCCTAGGAGATACTTGTGATTTCATATCAAGGAATTGATAAGGTAAAAATTTCTAAGTTATAGATACTAAGAATTTTTTTTGAAACCATGCAAATGAAAGACACAGAAACCATAGATCGGTTCATGTCTCAAGCCATAGATGTATTAAATAAACTAGGAGCCTATGGTGAAGACATCACAGAAAGGAAAGTTTTGGAGAATATTCTCAGAAGTCTTCCACACTCATATGATATGTTGGTGACAACAATCAAAGAATGTAAGGATATTGCTCAGTACTCCATAGAAGAGTTGACCGCTTCAATGTTGAACCATGAGTCCAAAATTTAGAATAAAAATGAATCTCTAGAAACTTCCCTACAAATGCAAGTCACAATTAGTAGAGGAAGAGGAAAAGGTGGTAGAGGCAGAGGAAGAAGAGGTTGAAGCTCTTCCCAGTCTGATAACAGAGAAAGTGTTGAGAATCAGTTGCAGCAGCTTCTGTCACGACCTCAAAACCAAAGAGGAAGAGACAAGAGTAACAGAGGAAGAGGTAGATTCAATAAGTCAAATATATAATGCTATTATTGTAAGTGATATGGACACTATGAGAGTGAGTGCAAAAAGAAGCAAGCATATTAGAATAGGGGCAGAGCTAATGTGTCCAACATAGAAGAAGGAATCCCATCAATGTTTCTATCATGCTCAGTAGTAGAAGACAACAACAAAGAAGACATGTGGCTATTGGACAGTGCCTACAACAATCACATGACAGGTAATAAAAATGTTTTCACTATTTTTGATGAAACGGTTAGGTCGAAGATCAAGTTAGGAGATGACCATTTGGTTCATTCTCTAGGAAGAGGTACTATTATAGTAGTAAACAAGTAGAATGAAAAGAAGGATATCCATAATTTTATTATGTTTAGAACCTAAAACACAATCTATTGAGTGTAGGCCAAATGAGTGAGAATGGGTTTGAAGTTAAATTTAAAGGTTCCATATGTACTATCTTAGATAAACCCACAAGTTAAATGGTCATAGCAAGAGTCCAAATGGCTAGAAACAGATTGTATCCCCTAAACCTAAGAAGTGTCAAACAATCCATATCTTATGCTCAGTATGTTACCAATTTCGATGAAACTTGGTTATGGCACCTTAGATATGGTCACCTAGCCTTTAACAGTCTAGATCTGTTGTAGAAAAATTCAATGCTCCTAGGTTTAACAAAAAATGATATCCACCATAATCCTTGTGAAAACTTCATAATAGCCAAACACCAAAGGAGTGCCTTTCCAAATGCAGCAACCTACAAAGCCAAAGATCTACTAGAGCTAGTGCATACTAATCTCTGCGGTCCTATGCAAATAGAGTCTATAGGAGGGAGTTATTTGTTAACCTTTATTGATGACTACAGTAGGATGACCTAGGTGTACTTCATTAAGAACAAATCAAACACCTTTGACAAACTCAAACAGTTTAAATCAATGGAAGAGAAACAAAGTGGTAGATAGATTAAGGTTTTAAGATATGATGGAGGAAGTGAATATGAATCCAAAGATTTTGTAGTATATTGTAGTGAACAGGGCATTTAGAGGCAATTCACCACCAGGTACACTCCGCAACAAAATGGAGTGGTAGAGAGGAAGAATCAAACAATCATGAACATGGCAAGGAGTATGTTAAAAACTAAAAACCTATCAAATGATTATTGGGAAGAGGTAGTTGCATGTTCAATGTACATCTTGAACAGATCACCTAAAAAAAGTGTAAAGGATAAGACACCTCTAGAAGCCTGGAGTGGAGTGAAACCAGATGTAAAAAACTTGAGAATTTTTGGAAGTATAGCTTATGCTCATGTGCCTAAGGAGTTAAGGAGAAAATTGGATGATAAAAGTGAGAAGTGTGTACTCGTAGGTTATAGCGATGTTTCAAAAGCCTACAAGATGTATAATCCAATTACTAAGAAGACAATAGTGTCTAAAGATGTAAAGATTCTTCAAGATAAGGCATGGTATGAATAAGATGATGGAACAGTTGACAGTCAAATTGTTCCACACACATTTACACCAACAGGTATAGTACATACTGAGCAGCCAAGACAGAGTCTACCCAGATTGTAGGTTCCAGTAGCAACAAAAGAAAATCAAGGACAACAAGTGCACAATCCTTCTAGCAATTATTCAGACCCTAAAATAGCAGAACTTGAGAACTGATGTAGATCTAGGAGGCCCAAATTCATTCACAATGTCAACCTGCCTTTAAGAGGCATCTAACAAGATTAAAAGAGATTTTCAAACCATTAAAAAATACAATCAAGTGGGTATCAATTAATCTCCAAAGCAAATTCAAAAGATCTCATCCAATTTCACCTTTCAAGCATGCTTTCCCTAGTAACAGTGGCAATCAGGTTTTAGGGATTTTTCATCAATATTTTTCAAAACACGTGACAACCTCAGAGCTGATTAAGATACCCTTTTGCAAATTAAACAGCATACATGAAAACCAATATCAACTCTTTTGGACCAGATCAGAGATCCAATACACCTACTATGGAAAAGACTAGTGGATTAGCCCACTTTTACAAAGAGAGTACCCTCTAAATCCTTGGGGAAGCAATTAAAATTCCCAAAAACCACTAAATCCACCATTAGTTTCCAGAGATGACTCTCCAACATAGCAAACTATAAAACCCTTGATTTTAGGCCCTCAAAAGGAGGGTTTATTGCAAATCATATCTCCAGGCCTCACCAGACCTTGCAACCTATTCAAAAAATATTAATTATGCATGTACAAGCTTAAAAATTCATTACATAGGTTACTCCTTCCACAAAACTCATAAACCACCCTTTAGTTACTCACTTTCATAAGGAAAATCACCCAAATTCAACCTAGGGCAATACCCAAAACCCACATACATGCTCTCTCAGACCTCCAAAGCATTTGAAAGCCTATAATACATCCGATGGGGTCATTCCACTGAGTTACAATGGATACAATAGGTGGAATACCCTAAAAACTCATTTTATTACTCTCAAACCACCAACTTGCACCAAAACAAAGTAGTTTAAGAAAAATCGAGATAACTCATGCAAAACGTAATGATTTTCAATGAAACCTAAAGCATTTGAAATTAGAATCAATACCCTACCATTTCATGCCAACCTTCAACCAAAATATGAAGTTGTACGGACTATTCCAGCCAAACAAAATTCAGAAAATGTAATGAAACTGTATAAACTCAATACAAAACTAAAATATTTTCAAATTTGTCTTTAAAATGATTAAATCAACTACATATAGCTTCAATAACCTCCTCCAATGGCTATAACCACCTAACTGCCTTTCTTTAGAAGGCTTTTAACCCTTTACATTGTTAATTATGCATTGTTTACTAATGATAACTCAAGATTTTCAACTTTGACTTCCAAAGTTCCTTCTAAAGACTCAAACCTACATTAAATGGCTCATGTAAACCTTATTAAAACATGAATGGTCTCATGGACCTCATTTAACACAAAAATGACTCATTCTACCACTAACTCCTAGACCAACCCTCATATAGTGCATTTTGCAATTACATGTTTTAGGTGCTCATGCACTAGGAACCAAAAGACCAGGACTATCATAAAGATATAAAAATAGTAGGACAATAATGAAATGGTAATGTTTCCTTGATTTCTATTCATCCTATACATTTTGAAGAAGTATTTAAAAATAAAGAGTGGGTAGAAGCCATGAACAATGAAATAGCAGCCATAGAGAAAAATGGCACATGGGACTTAGTAGACTTGCCACAAGAGAAAACAAGCATAGGAGTAAAGTGGTTCTACATTACAAAACTTAATGAGAAAGGCCAAGTTGAGAAGCACAAGGCAAGGCTAGTAGCCAAAGGTTTTTCACAATGGCCTAGTATAGACTATGAAGAGACATTTGCACCAGTGGCAAGATTAGACACAATTAGAATAGTGTTAGCAGTAGCAGAAAAACACCATTGGCCAGTTTACTAGATAGATGTCAAGTCTGCATTTCTAAATGGAATTATGAATGAAGAGGTATATGTTGAACACAACCTAGATTTGAGATTGAAAGACAGGAATAGAAGGTCTATAAATTGAAAAAGGCCTTATATGGAATGAAACAAGCACCAAGGGCATGACACAGTAGAATAGATTCTTATCTACTTAACCGAGGGTTCAACCACAATAGTAATGAACCTACATTATATACAAAGACAAACTTGCAAGGTAAAATTCTAATTGTATGTATCTATGTTGATGACTTGTTATACACTAGTATTTTGCATCTTGAGTAATTCAAGCTTGCTATGGAGAGAGAATTTGAAATGACCAATCTTGATCACATGAAGTATTTTCTAAGTCTAGAAATTCAGAAATCGGAACAAGGTATCAGCCAAGAGAAGCATGCACAGGATGTGTTGACCAAATTTAGAATGAATAATTGCAAGATAGTTAATACTCCTATTGTTCTAGGTACCAAATTGAGAAAAAGTGATGAAAGTGCAGTAGTAAACTCTACATCATTACAAGAAATTAGTAGGGAGCCTAATGTATTTGAAAACAACAAGGCCAAACATTATGTTTGCAGTCAACCTTCTTTCCAGGTTCATGGAGTCACCGAAGGAATCCCACTAGAAGGAAGGGAAGATAATATTAAGATATATTGTAGGAATAATACAACATGGTATTTTGTACATAGGTTCTAAAGATAACCATCTTGTTGGATTTATAGATAGTGACTTTGCAGGAAGTGTTGATGACAGAAAGCGCACCTCAGGTTATGCATTTTATTTGGGTATGGGTATAATTTTATGGGCATCCAAAAAGTAGCTCATAGTCACTATTTTGTCTACAGAGGTAGAGTACGTAGTAGCTACATCAGAAAATTGTCAAGCAATATGGATGAAGAGGTTAATAAGTGATATTGAACTAGAAACAAAGAAGGAGCCAATTACTATCTTTTGTGATAACAACTCAGTGATAGTACTGTCCAGAAATCATGTTTTCCATTAGAAGATTAAGCACATCGACACTCGTTACCACTTCATCAGAGAGATGGTCAACAATAGAGAAATTAGTCTACAGTTTTTCAATTCTAAAGATCAATTGGAAAACATATTTACTAAGCCATTGGAAAAAGAAAACTTTGAATTTCAAAAACAACAATTAGGAATTGTCAATGCAAAAAACATTGTAATGAAAATGGAGTCAAAATTAAGGGGGAGTGTTAGATGTAATTATTGACTCCACTAATAATCATCACTCAAGTCTTAGTTTACTTAAGTACATGCATGTGTAGTCAGGGAGTTAGTTCTAGTGAGTGAAGATAAACTTGAAATAGTCTAGGAAAGATCAGAATTAGTAGCTAGATTGAGCCACACACTAAAAAAAATCCATAAACTATATTCAACTATCAAATTAATAGTACAATAGAGAAACTGAAAGAAAGAGATATTCAAATAAGTTAACACCACAAATGAATTCCTCTCATATAACTAAAGCACCAATTTTTTACCACACAATTTACAAAATAACAAAACTAAGCCATATGAAGTGAGCTTGAGCTAGGCCAAAATAACAATGACAGGGAAGCTTGTTTGTGTCACAAGGGAATCGAGGTTCACTGCCTCATGGCTTGTCCAAATTCTCCTCAATAAAGGTAATAATGTTTATTTACTCAAATGTTTGGATTTGATTGTATAATAATTTTTGCATCAAAATTTTGAATCACACTCAGTGAACCATCACCAAGATAAAAACAAAGAGAAAATGAATCATGGAGTGTGATCCAAAATGTAGATACAAAAAATATTATGTAATCAAATCCAGAAATCTGAGTAATTAAACATGGATTATGGAAACTTGGATATTGTTAAGAGGTAATGTTGTTTGAACTATTGTTTGTGATTTGGGTTTGTACATTTATAGTACTATCAGTGTGTGTAGTACTATTATTCATTTTAATTCTAATACAAATTCTTTAATGATTTTTTTTGTTAGACTTTTTCATTTATTTTTTATAATTATTTTGTTGAAGGATTTTACACTCCTTGTGAATAATAGATATCATTGATGGGTTTATGAATAGTTTTTATTCTTTAATATGTTCTAAATTTATGATAAATTCAGATGTTGCAACCATTTTTCACATTTATTCGAGACTTACTTGCACTTATCTTTGTTGAAGACGAATGTGATGCTTGCAATTGGATGCAATATATTACTCATTTTTAATACACACCTTTGGCTTATGCTTCATAATGGTTATTTTCTATCAAATTCATTTTAAGACTTTCACTTAGCTTCATATTTTGCACCTATAATATGAAATAATATATTACTAAATTTAACACATGCCTTTAATTTATATTTTCACTTTTAAAATTGCACATAGGTTTGTTTGCTTGGATATGGCATACCTACAAATTATTTATGTTGATGAAAAATGTATGTTCACTTTACATGCAAGCAAAACTGATGAATATAAAAATGGATACCTTTTAGGGATATCACACTTTTCTCACTCAAACATTCACTAATGTCCTAGGGGTCCTAATTGGATTGACTAACAACCTCACACGGTGAGCCAATTCTCAATTAGGAGGGTCCTAGGAAGGGGTTCTTTAAGTTCTAAGGGGTTCACCACAAAGCAAATGCTTGGAATAGAAAATGTTTGAAACCACATTGTGATATGCAAAATGACCTATAACTAAAAATGCAAGCTAAATGAAAGATGCAAATGATGAAATTATGAAACAAGGAGATAGTATGTGTGCACCTAGGAAATCTAGAGATGCTGTGAGGATTCTAGAAATGCAAAGAAGCTTCCAAAATATGTTGTGGAGGAATAAGATGCCCATAATGGTGTATTAGTCCTATTGTATTTTGAGGAAAATACAGTCTTCAGATCTCAGAACTAGATCTCTGAAAATCCTTGAAAAATAATCCTGGGAGGACTAAGACATCCAAGATGGTGTATTAGTCTCATTATGTATTTCTAAAAACTTTGAACAAGATCCTGAGCTCGAAGGTCTACACTAGCTTCCCTTCTGATTTCAAGTTCTTAAACTTCTGAATATGGCCTGTAGGTGAGTTTCTATGAAGATGAAAACTTTGTAATGCAACTTTGCAACTTTTGCAACTTTGCACTCCAAGTGATCTTCAAGTCTTCAACCTAGATTTGCAATCACAAATATGCAAAAGGGAAAAACTTGTTTGTTAGTGAATGGGGGTTTGTCTTGGTCAAACCCCTTGTTGGTAATTAAACCTTAAAATGAAATGGAAATAATGAAGGAAATGGTGAATGAACAACATGCAATGCTACAACTCACCAAACCCTTGTAAAGTTTGCAAACTTGTGTGCAATGGCTGCAATGGATATGGATCTTGAATGCTTGAAAGATAGTACTTGAATTGATTTACTTGAATCAAAACCCTACATCACAAATGTTAGCACAACAACACACATGATGCAAGAAAACTCTTTGATATGATACTTGAATTTGAAAATGGCTTCAAATGCTTGATGAATCTGCTCTTGAATGCTCTTGTGAACTCAATTATGCTATGATAAAATATCTCACAAAAGACTTAGTTTGAAATGAATCAAGGAACCTTGTATTTATACTTATCTATGCTTAATATCCTGAAATTATATCATACCAAGCTGACATATGAATTCATTAAATAAAGGAGGCTAAATCTTGCCAAAATTTGAAATTAAATCTCAAAAATGACTCAAGGAGGACTAAGATGCCCTAGGTGGCATCTTAGTACCCTAAAATCTTGGGGCATAGACACCAAAAAGGGGCCCAATCTAGAGATGCCAAAATCAGGGTCCCAAGAGCCTTGGGGGACTAAGATGCCCTAGGTGGCATTTTAGTCCCAACCCAAAAATTAGGGACACACCGATGGATTCATTAAATTATCATTTATGCTTTGGAGAATGTTGGGATTAACCAGAAAAATATATCATTCATAGGGCTTGTGGACACAAAATAGGACCAATTAAGCCATAAAGAATCATAAATAGAGAAGGTGAAAATGTAAGGGTATGCATTTTACTACACTACAAAAACATAAAGACACCAAGGGGTTACTACACATGTGAGCCAGTTTATAGCAAAATATTTGCATTCCAATATTTCTCATCATAAATAGAAGGTAGACAATATGTTAAAGGAACTACAAAAAGTGCAATACAAGGAGAGGTACCAAGTTCAACATGTGGTGGGTCACTCAATGAATGAGGATCATCATGGTTTCCCCCATTTAAATGCATTAATTGTGAAACCATAAGAGATAATTTAAAATGATCTTCTTTTTCTTTCATTTATCTTCTAAATTGATATTGGAATAACCACAATGGGTTGCATACTAGTGTTATTAGCATAATTGTGAGCATTATCATCCATGTGCATAATTTTTGGACTAGGTAGTGGGGAGGGAGGTAATATTTTTAGTCTTTAACTTGGTTGGGAAAGATATGGTTTGGCTTCATGATTTGGTGTGGGAGGTGGAGCAAAGCCAGGTGATGACAAGGATGGATGGGTGGGAGGTATCTCATTGGAATTTGGTTGTATGGATGGGAGATTATTAGATAAGGATTTGTTATCTTTAGCAAGTCGATGAGCCATAGCAAGACTTCTTTTATTATGCTCTTTTGCATTTCAATTTCGTTGTGTACAAGATTTAGCTTATGAAGAGGGGATTATGGTTTTTTCTTACATTGGTCCCTTTTCTTCCTTTGTAGAAGGAACTATAAAAGATTGGAAAACCATAGTGATTTTAGTTTTTAACACAAAGGATTTTTTTATTTAGGAGGCACAACATTAATCCCCAAAGTCCTCACTGAATAATTGTCTTGTGGTTCTTGATAGGATGGCATAGGGAGAACCATGACATGGATGCAAAATGGTCAAGGTCAAGGAAGAATACCCAATTTGAGCCAAGGTTCATTCATTACCTGCGGAGTAGGAGGAACAACCATTGTAGCCTTTGGTATTTGAGGAGCCTTGAGTTGAATATTGGTAAGGCATAATTGATCTATACACTTAGTTTTAAACTTTTGATATGATAAAATTAGAAAATATTCATGAGGTTGAGGGGTTTGGACTAGTTAATGCCAAAAGTAATCAAATGAAAAAAAATTGTGAAGGGCCAAAGTTTTAAATCCACTATGGTAAATAGTATGTATTTATCCCCCAAATGGGAATTTAAGACATTTATGAATAACATAGGGGATTACATTCATGGAGGTAATCCATATGTGACCTAACTTAACACAAAATTGATCTGATATCAAGATTATGGTAAATAAAGCATCTAAATTTTTAGGCCCAACTTGAATTGGGAGATTTAAAGAACCAATCATAAGATGAACATAACCATCATGAGATTTTAGTGATACTTCTAATTATTCATAATTGTCTTATATAGTTCATGCACATACATAAATTCTTCAATGATCATGTTTACTAAGTATACTAGATCAATGAGTATTCCCCTTGTGGGTTTATCATTAATTATATCAGAGATGTAAAGAAGACCATCAAGCGCATGTATAAAAGTATCAACATGTGTAAAAGTGATACCAGGTGTTGCCATGGTTTCTGTCATCACCTCAAAACAAAGTGTACCCATATATTTATTTCCTAAGTTAAAGTTTATCACCCCTCACTGTGGTTTTCAAAACCTTGTCGAGTGCTACTATGGCTATAAAACCCCTCATTTGTCTAATACTACAAAGTTAAATATAAAGTTCACTATTTTATCAAGTTCGACAAATAGTGTTGGGGTCTCAAAGGGTTTCCACAACCTTGTTGGGCATCGATTGGAAGGAAAAAATTTAAATGATACACAAAGTTAACACTATTTCAAGACTTTTGCAAGGTTTCAAAAAATTTGTCGGTTCCTGATAGGGTTTTGAAAACCTATCTCACCTCTGAAAACAAAGGTTTATTTGTTTTAACTCTGGAGTCCCTTTTAGAGAATGACTAATTTTTTTGGCTTATGCTAAAGAAAGACTATGAAGTGGTAAAAATAGAGGTTTTGATCAAAACCCTATTAGAGTCTGATGAGGTTCTCAAAACCTTGTTGGGACCCAACATTAGTTCATTTACAATACTCTCAAAACTATCACATTTTGAAGGACTATAGTGTTGAAAGTGAAAATCGTACATGAACATTAAATAAAATCAAATATTACCAAAGTTTACCACATTACAGAAATGGAAATGTTGAAGTACATGAAATTAAAAGAAAAAAATACCAATTCATGAAATTGTGCAAAACAATTAATACACAAAAACGAGTACGTATATTATATTATCAAAAAAAAGAGTTTTTCATTATATTTTTCTAAACATATAGAGTAAACATCAAGATGCGAATTCCCTCCACCACTTCTTGAAGTCTCTCAATCTATGCTAGAGAAATCAAGTTTTCATTAAATTCAACAAAATGGGCATCGCCTCTGTAAAATAAATCATGAGGTATTTTTCTTGGCAACAACTAATGATGCAAGGACATTGCCAATTGTTTTGAATTTAATGAACATAGCAGATGATGTGATGTGATTAATGTAATTTTGGCTAAGTGAGCCTCAATTCCGAATGAAATCCCTTAATTGAACTAGTTTACATGAATGTGATCACCAAGAGATATGTACTTAAATGTAGAGTTTGGAGGTTGTAGGTTTTCCACACGTACAAGAAGCCACGAGGCTTGCATACAAGGAGTGGCAATGTACTAAACCCATCAAAATCAAATTGATAAGAGTGGTGTAATTATGATGCTCCTAAAAATAGTTATAAATGCTCATAAGGCTCAGCTATGTAAGAATTGGGTAATGATTTTGAAACTCTCACTTAGAAAGATGGTTGTTACATTAACTGAAAAGATCCAAGAATGAGGATATATAAATATACATTTTGAGGATATTTGTGGGGTCTGAACTTTGGTTTTTTTATCACAATATGTTGTAGAGGAAAATAAAAGAAGGAACATTTTGAAATCACTCGTTCTAGAGTTATTCTTTGTTAGTGAGAATTTAATTTTGAATATAATGTTATGTTTATGTATGAGTCTTTGAACTTGACTAAACCTTTGGAGTTTCTTTCCTTTTTGAATCAAATACTTTATTATGATATGTTCATTCTCTTTGGAATTGAGTGTAATCCTATCTGAAAGATCATTTATTCAATTGTTGATATCTTAATCTTTGTATTGGTATGTTAGTGACACTCATTTTCAATTTTTTCACATTATTTTCATAGTTATGAACCAATGTTAGTCTTCCTTTTTTGCTTTCTGGTTAAAAGAATACTTTTATAAGGATAGTTGAACCACTTGATGGAGTTGTACCTCATTAAAATTAAGAGGAAGATCACCAATGAAATGGTGATCTCTCCAACTGTTAGTAACTTTTTCTTTATCTAATGGGCGAATGGAGTTAGTAATTGATTGATTTTCATGAAAACAAATCTATTCACTAACAATTTTTTTGGTGACTTCCTTGGGGAAATAATAAGTTGAAATAGTTGCCTTATTATGAGTAAATATGGTCCTATCACATGAGAATGATTTCCCTTTGTTGCAGGTAGATCTTTATTGGGTTCATGTAGAGTAGAAGGGCATCATCTCTTAATTAAATACCTTAACCTGGAGACATAAGAGAAATGTTGTAGAGTATATGAGGGTAATATTTTCTCTAGAAGAAGAAGAAGAAGAATTCACACAACAACTAGTAGTGGTCTTTGAGAGAGATATAGAGAGGTCTCCCAAGGTAATCATTGTGAGGAATCCACACCCCCATCATAATCAAGATTGTCAGTGAAATCCCCCTCAAGATTGAAATGCACCACCTAGGAATTGACTCATAAAGAAGTTTGGAGATAAGGAAAAGACCTCAAAAAGAAATATTTTACTCCCTCTAAATGGGATTTGGAGACTTTGTTAAATTTCCTTAGGTAAAAGATCTTGGTTTGCATTATGGCTATCATTGTACCTCAGCCTTGGAGGACCCATTTTGGACCCCTGTTCTTGCCTCAGTACACAGTCCTACCTCTAAGATCCAGAATAAATTTTATGAAGTTCACTGGAGAGAGTTCACAAGACTTTGATAATCATATTAAGACATTCATCATTTCATGTGGAATTCTAGGAGTCCAAGAAGAAGATGTGTTTGTGAGAGTTTTTGTTGAAATTATCATTGAACATGTTGTAGAATGGTTTCAGAGCTTGGAATATGGATGCATAATTGATTGGGATAGCTTGAAGAAAAGGTTTCTTAGCATATTTAAATTTGTGGTTAATGTTGGTTTTGTTTTATTCCAATTTTTCCAAATTAAGAAAGAAACTTAGAAGAACCAATTAGAGACTTCATAGATTGTTTCAACAAGATTTTGAAGTGGATCCCTCATTCTAATCAACCAAATAAGCAAAACTAGTTTAATATTTTTATTTTTGCATTGCATCATGATGTCCAGTTTATTTTGAAGCAAGATAAAGTGTGTGATCTCGAAAGAACAAACAGAGAATGTTAGTATTGAAGATGATTC
>VDFB02000017.1:268588465-268646393 GCA_007258455.2 Sequoia sempervirens
TTTTTGCACTCATGGATAAAGGATGAAAATTAGGCTGGGTTACTTTTTGAACTTTTTGAAAATTCCTTCTAGAGAAAAAGTTATGAGGTTTGGGGGATTTCAACCCTATAGGGAATTCGAGAAATTCCATCCCTGATGGAAAATCCTGAAATTTCCATGACCCTCAAATTCCAAAATTTCCATTTTTGAAAATCTCCAAGACCCCTCAAAATTTGAAATTTTCCAAAATGAATTTTTTCAAATGATTTATTTTCTTGAAATGCAATTTTTCCAAAATGGGAAAAATTTGAAATTTTAAATGTTCCCAAAATGAGACTTTAAGAGGATAAAAATTTCAAAAATAAAAGTTTCCCAAAATGGAAAAATTTCTGAAAATGGAAAGTTTCTACAAAAAAATGTAAGTTTTTTAAAAAAGGCCAAAATTTTATTCAAGTTTAATTTGGATTGAATTTTTAACATGTGAGCTACTAATGATGATATCTGTTCTTCAGGATTAAATAAATATTAAAAGGGGAACTTGCATATGGATTCGTGTCAAAAGGGAAATATGGGAAGAGTTCAATTCAAATTTTAAAAGTGGAACTTGCATAAGAATCTATGCCCAAACTGTCTATAGCTGGAAGGACTTTCTAGAAGACATGTGAAGCTGATTTCATTATCCAATCAGAATTTTCATTAATGACGGGTTGACATAATATTGTTTTCTCATTGTTCCATAATGTAACTGCTTTTATGCAATTGGATGATGATGTACCATGAGCTCCCAAATTAAATGTAACTGCTAGATGCTTCTATAGGTGTAATTTGTGCCATTGGATTGATTTAATCATGGCCTTTGATTCAAAATGTAATTTTCTATAAAAGGTCAGTGCCGTCTCATTTGTAAGGGGTTAGATTTTAGGGGTTAGAATAGCTGATTAGAGGTTGTAAAAGCCAGAATTGGCTAAGTTAGGAGTTAGATTTTGCAAGTTAGTAGTTGTAGGAGAGGAGAGACTGGAAATTGTTATGTAATGCTGGAGAAGTTAATGCAATTGGATTTTTGATTTGGCAAGCTTCGTGTTACACTTTGATAGTTTATGGTTTCTCGTTCTCAATTCTCAATGTTAGATGTTAGTTTTTAGTTTTTTTGCAATGATGGTGAAATGTTAATGATGTTGATCGATCTTCGGTCCATACTTTTAGCAATTTGTTGATTGTAATTTGTTGTGTAAAGTTAGTTTGGGCCTTATTTTGTGCTAAGTTCAACTGTGGATGCTTGATTACATTGTGCCAGTTATTGGGTATGTGGATGAATATTCATAGTCTGAAAATCTTCAGTTTCCTTAGAAGATTGCACCATTTCTACAGAGTTGTGGGCTTGTCCTTGATCAAGCAGAGATTGGTTTTATTGGAGATATGTCCATTTGCAACATTCATCATTATTGTGATTGATCTTAGGAGCTAGTTTAGAGTTGAATCTCTCTTAACCCTTATCTCTTTTGTTGTTTATTTTGAATTTGGGTTAGTTTTAGGATTAAAAGCATCACCATATTGTTGCATCTAATGAAAGTGCACTTCTAGCATTGTTCATTTGTAAGGACCCTTGTGATTACCAGCATTTTCACATTTATCACTGAGTTGTTTATGCATTGTCAAGACCCGACATTAGAGACCTTGGGGTTATCTCTTGAGGCTTGCTGATAGAGATTTACCTTTCAAGAGAGATAGGATACTTGTATCTTGTCTGAGTTGTTGTTGTGTAGAAAAAACACCATCAACAAACATCTAAAAATATTTCCAAAAAATTCTCACATTTTTATGCCACAAATAGCCACCGCTAACCAAACAAAAGTAGAACACTTCATCCCAAACGTACAGAATATACAACCATGAGATAGAACATTATCAGATCAACTTGTAGTACACATCATCACATGAAAACTAAATTGAGCTAATGCACATACATTGAGAGCATGTCCACCAAACCGCAAGAGTAGAAACATCAATGAGGAGAAATGTGGAGCATTTTCTGAACCAGTCTAGGGTCAGTGTAGGATCATGGGGGTCCAAACTAGGCCCTTAAGTGGCAAGGAAAATTTAGAAAAATAGAGTTAGGTAACTTGACATAAAATTTTGAATAGGTTATTAACATAAATTGAAAATATATGTAAGAACATAATTTGTAGCAAATTGAATGTAGTTTCTAAGTTACTAGTCTTTTTTTGGAAAAAAGTAAATCTATTTGGTGAAAATTTGAAATTCCAATGCAGTAGTACTAAATTTTAAGGAAAAAAATAGGTGTTTTCCTTACCACCCTAATAGGGAGAAAAATAAATATTTTTTTTCCAAATCTTTCAATATCAGTAGAGTACACATGCCTAGATGTGATGCATACTTTATTTTTATTTTTTTGCAAGTAAATAATTAGTTATGAATTTTCTAGTAGGAATTTTTTAAATATTAAAAACCATGTGTTCGGCCACCCTAACTTGGTCAAAAAATTATGATTATTTTTTAAACTATCATTTATGAAGCATAGTGTGTGATGCATCTTTCGAATTCAAAAAATGTATAACCATTTTAAAGTTATATATGTTTTTCAATCAGCCTATCAATTAGGACTTTGCACATAGTGCATTTAGAAAATCAATAATAATTGTCTATTAAATTCAAAATAAAACATATCTTATATCAGTAGAATGTTGTCAATTTGTTGAATAAATACTTTTCAATTTCATCAAAATTAGATTAAAAAAGTCATTAGCATGAAGGGTGAAGTTAAAAAAACTCTTGCAACCCTTATAAACATGTTGAGGATGTTGAATTTTTAGGTTGGTTTCCCCCAAGACAAATACCAAAGCAATAAGAAAGCAACTTGGTGACTGTATAGTTGGTTATGGGAAAAATGTTGAAATCTATTCTAGCAACAAATCAGAGGCCATGATTGCTTGGGGAGGCATCAAGTTGTTAAGAGATTTAGGTTTCCAAAAAGTCAATTTGGAAGTCCAGATTCTAAACTAATTGTTGATATTTTGAAGTGTGATAGTGTTTTTCCCTGGGAAATAAGAGATATAATGGACAACTGTAAGATGCTTATGTAATTTTTCACCCATTGTAGAATTCAACATGTTTATAGAGAGGGAAATTGCTTAGCAGATATTATTGTTAACGAGGCTCTTAAGTGTAGCACTTCGTCCTATTGGGAGTTTGGTCAATTGCTAAGGGAAATAAAGGATAATGTGTTAAAAGAAAATTTTCAAAATGTTTAAAACTTATAAGTTATGGACAAGGGGCCTAGGTGGGGTGATAATTAGATCTAGTGATAGAATGAGATTAAAAATTAATGATTATAAGGTTGGCATGCTCCAAATAAAGGTTAATGATAAGAAGATTGTCATCAGGCAAATAATTAATGAGGTAATCATTCCCTTACACTCTTAGTATCACATGTTGAATTTCAACAACAAAGCTTGGTTCATGTCAAAAATCTTCGATGTGTCAAATGTGTTGTGCCTTCAGCACACACGTCCCATTTGGAATGAGGATCCTCTTTTTGTTCACTTCACTGGGTTGCTTTTTTCACTGTCTCATTTTGCATGCCCCCTATTTTGGTGTTCTAAGTGGTCTACGAGTCCCAAAGAGTTCATCTTGAGTTGATCATGTTTCCCCCCCCTCAAATTTTCAAGGCTCTGGGCCTTCACGAGGTTTCCCTGGCTATTTTCCTTTGCTTTTCAAAATGGGTGTCCAAGGAGCTAGTTGAGTCCGCCCTATCGGGCTACTCCTCACAGGTTTCCATCACCCCGTGGCCGTTTCAAACAAACTTTCACCAGTAGTGTCATTTTCTCATTGCTGAGCAATCAGTGGCCATCATCTGGCTACCTTCCGCCTAGCAGGTTTCACTGTACCTGATGCCTTTTCCTTCGCCGAACCCTAAATGACCAACCTTTCACTGCCATCCACCCATTAGAGTTTGACCCTCTCGTAGCCATTTTCAAATGACCATTCACCAACCCCAGGGCCGTCATACATTCATTATAAGACACATTTAATGCATCATTTTCTATAAATAGGCAACTTCCAAATGTCATTTTCACCTGTTAGTCAATTAGAGAAGAGTCAGAGCCAACCTCTAGCACCGCATTCATGCTTGACAAGTTCCACCAACGATTCAAAGCCTTTGCCTACTGATTCCTTGTCTGCATTATTTAGGTTCTTGAGGTAGGTTCACCACCGCGTGCTTTAGTTTGTGTTTTCTTTGATTTCGATACAAAATGAATGAATTTAAGTGATAAAACTAGAAAACTTTTAGAGTTGACTAGGGCGCACAAAACCCACATCATGAAATCTTGACAAAACTCAAAACTAGGTCCATATGCTGCTTGTAGAACATCGGCCCTCTATCGCCGTTCATAAACTAGGGCCTTCACCCCTTGTGGACCCGTACCCTCTCTGAAACGACAAACTCCTCCACTGGGTCCGCTCTTACGGGAAGACCCCTCTCTTTCGCCGCTAAAACTTTGTTGAAATTCACAAACTAAAATGAGAAGTCCAATGACCCATTTGGGTTTGCCCCCATGGGATTCCATCTCTGAGGCATCGTTCATGTTCTGTCATTCCAAACGGCTTTCCAACCCTGACTTTTCGGTGCTTAGGTCCCACCCCTTTGATCACCCATGAACTTGACCTTGGCCAAAATCTTAAGTGTCGATCCATCCCAGGTCCCACCTAGCGGACATCTACTTGGGGAAATCCATTGGTGCTTCATCGTCCCAAATGGCTTTCATCGCCCGTCCTCCCAACTGTCAGATCTCGGGCTTACCTCTGCCAACCAAATCCATTCACCCTCCAAATGACCAAGTGTTAACATATTTTCAAGCCCTGCCTAGTGGACTTCCATCTGTAGGCCTCCATGGAGAACCCATCGTCTCAAATAGCTTCTGAGGGTCAGCATTCCGTCTTTCGGGACCCGACTCTACCATAGCTGCTAAGTATGTCAAGATGAAGTTGCCAAGTGCCAAACCTCTGATGGGTTTCTACTGCCAGGTCACCATCTGTAGGACTCTGTCCCAACCCTTCCATGCTCAAATGGAAAACTGTCCCCATCTGCTTGCTGCTCGGAACCCAACTTCCCTATTTCCTATGGATTCTCCAAGTGATAAACAAAGTAAACATGAAGGCTCCACCTCCTGTTGGACACGATGCGGTAGGTTGCTCCCATCAAACCGTTGTTTGACTTTTTCCATTTTGAACGACCATCATATAGTGACCATCCGCTCCTTCCGAACCGCAATGACTTGAGTGTCAATTGAGCTATGCCACCACCTTCCAAAGCTTTGGACCCTGCTCAATGGAACTCTGCTCATGGGAAACCTTCTTGACAGTGTCATTTCAACAGTAGACCCTTAAACAACCAAGCTACTCCCTAATTCTGATTACTCAAATGATGATATTGATGCCCTCCAATCTTCAAAAGGACTTCGATCCATGTGCCAAAATAGAGTGGCCTCCTTGGTGGACCCCACATATTAACCAAATCTTAAGGCAGGTTGAGATAGGCGAGCCATTGTGCCCTGATTGTCGCCCCCCTACAACTACTCCAAAATGACCATCAGCCTAGGGAAGTTCACATCCCTAGGCCCGAATTGCTGAAACTCCTTCCTAAGAAAGGATAATATCAATCTAGAAGATATGTTAGGATTCTTAAATGATGAATTATCCAAGCTAACATTGTTTTGTAGGATTTTGGCTAACTTTTCCTTTATTTTCATGCTTGAATGTGCTTACCTCTGTCTTGCCCACAAGATATATGGAACTAGGTGTGGGACCCTTAGAGGTAGCCATGGAGAAGGACAAGGGAAAGAAAATAGCCAAAGCACCCCATGGAAAAGAAGACAAGGACCAGATGAAATACATGTTCCAAGGGGAACCTCTCAACTCCAAGGTCACCTCAGCTTGGAAGGAGGTCTCTAATACAAACATCAAACACATAGATATCAATGAATTTAAGCAGAGGGTTTGGATCAACCCTACAACAGAAAGTGAAAGACCTTCCATATCCCTACCTTTGGGGAGATGGAGGAGGCAACCAATGCAAAATACTTATAAATCAATATTGGTTGAAAGAGAAGAGGGGCAGTGCAACCAAGGTGCCCCATGAGCTCTTCCGCGATAACTTCTACGAGGACTACCATGGCTTGGTAACCCTACTAAGTAGAGTCATGGGCCTTCCAACTATAGCCTACTTCCAGGAATGGATGTTATACTTTATGGAGGAGATCCTCTGGGGAAAAACCAAGTTCTATTGGGTAGGAATTATCAACAATTGCTTGCACAAACAATTTATGGCTATGAAGAAGACCTCACGCTTCTACATAACATCTTACCATGTATATTTGCTAGCTGAAAAGACACAATATAGAGGATTATTTGTGGCACCAAATACAAAACCAGGTAGAGAATTGAAGGTTTATGATAGATACCCCCAGCTACAATTCTGGAACTTCAAGAGGGATTACTACAGAGTTAATGACACTTTCATAGGTCATATTATTAGATTACTTGGGGGCGACTTCGAGAGAAGGGTTTCCCACAGTGCTAATGCCTTCCTCTACCAATTTTCCTTCTTTTTCATTCAATTCCCTAATTTTACCTATATTCGTGGTGAAGGTTTCTCGGAGAAACCATACAAGCTGCCCCGGTACCCAAACGACTGGATAATATTATTGGATTTTTCTTGGCAGTTGCGGCATGCACATGCCCTCCTGAGCAACAAACATAAGGTGGGGATTCCTTATCCCCTATCATTCAGCCAAGGGCTATATGAACTCTACATGTTTCAATGTGTAAACAATTCAGATAAAGAACTCGTGGAGTATAACCTAAAGTTCCACACTACCCGATCGTGAATGGACCCTTATGGAAAACTCAAAAAGATGGTTGCAGTTGAATACACCCATTTACATAGTGTGCAGGATTTTTGGGCTAATTGCAAGCATGATAATGAAGTGTGAATGAGGCACTACATGCACATGACTACGTATTTTGTGAAGAGGGTCAACCTGTTCCCAATGCTGGACTAGGAGTAGAAGATGAAAATACAATGATGGATCCTTGGTACAATGTAGTTGCTAATCTCCTACTGTCGTTGATCAATTGGAATGAGCAAGATGTTGATGACCTTGATATTATAACAAAGCTCATCAAGGCTAGAACCAAGGAATGGATTGATGGGAAAATTTTCCAATTGAAGCAACAAGGAGTCACCCTAACCTACGAGGAGCTTGAGGAGGAGTCGGTGAGTGAAATTGATAATGGAATGGTTGTTGGAGAAACCTCAAAGTCTCCTCAAGCCACCAGGTCAAGGAAGAGAAAGTAAATGGTTTAAAGTCAACCCAAGCCCAAAGTATATGCGAGAAAAGTAGCAGAGGGTGAATCCTCCAAGAGATCGAAGACATCAGACATGCCCACCATCTAGGAGGACCCCTCTCCAAAAAGGAGAAGTAGAGGCTAAGCAGCCAAAGTCTCCACCTGTTGCCTCCATTCCTACAACCACTACTACAACTGGTGTTGCTACTATTGTTTCCCCTCTGCCTACATCTCAAGCAATGGTCGCTACTTCCCCACGTGCGGTGGACATCTCAGTTCACCTTGCCTCCACCCCGCATATGGCCCAAGTTATGGTAATAAACTCTTCTTCTACCACCACCTCTTTGCTTTCCTCTACCTCCATGTATCTGACAACATCTCTTCCACTAGCTACAAAAAAAATTCCAATGTCGACGCTCTCGCTCCCAGAGGCCTTCTCCCACCATATGCAAAACATTCCTATAGAACTATCTGGGGTGCTGATGAACCCAACCATACAAGCTATCTTGGCAAAAATTGCTACCAGTCTTCCTGTCTATACTCCAACTGAACCACCAGAGATGAAGGCCACCATGGAAATATCAAAAGAGTTGGAGATACAAGAGAGGGAAGCTACAAAGGATATCGAAGAGGAAGCAGATGATTACCGCGAGCATCCCGAGTACTAGCATCTAACAATCAACAAAGTGGTGCATGAGGGAGAAGAAACACAATCATCAAAGGAAGAGACTGAGGAGCCGGGGTGCCAAGTATATTGTGGAGACATTTGATCCCAACCTCGAGGAGGAGTTGGCTCAACAACTTAAGAATTTTAGAGAGGAAGTGGAAAAGTAGACCTCTGATGAAGAAAAGAACAAAGGAGAGGAAATGGAGGAATATACTGAACCTCCAACTAGGGAGCATGATAGAAGCCCTAAACGTGATGAAGAAATGCCTCTTTCAGAAGAGCAAGAAGAGAAAGAAAAAGAGGAGAAAGAAGAGAGCCTCAAGCATGATGAAAAGATGTTGCCTCAGCATGAGGAAGAGGAAAAGAAAGAAGAAGATAAACCTGAAGATGAGTCTGAACTCTACAAGAGCCCAAAAACATAACAACCCACAGAGCATGACCATGATGAAGAAGAAGAAAAGAAAATTGCTAAAGGGGAAGATAGACCCAAAGAGCACACAGCCTCCAAGTCCCCACATAAGGAAATGGTGTTTATTTAGGATTTTGATGAGGAGGAAGGAAGGACTGAACAAGAAGCTCTAGGTGATAAGGTAATGGAAATCCAACACACTTGCAAGGAAGAAGGTGGCCGTGAATCACCAAGGAGAGAATCTTAGATGCCTGAGTGGCTTGAGAGAAAATTGGAGAAGAAAACCCCAAGCTCAAAGGATCTGAGGGCAAGCTTGGAGGAAATCCTAGCTTGAGCCCAAATAAGCACGAAGAAAGAGAAGAAGCCTAAGGTCAGATCCCAGTTGACAATGGATGCATCCAAATCTAAGACCATGCAAATAGCCACCCTAGTGGTGAGTGAAGAAGGGGTAAGCTACAATATCTCTACCCTTGATCTGGGGATAGCCACATGAGAGAAAAATATTGACTATCTCCAAGGGTCCATTGCCACCATCGTGCATCAAATGAACAAAGATAAGATCTCTAAGGAGGAACTAAAAGCACAAGTGGTTGATTTAACCACTTATATTCAGTAGTGGTCATCAATAGAAGAGCTCCCCACCATGTCCTCGACACCGCTACAACTGTTGTCCAAGGACCATATTGAACAGCTAGAGAAAAGGAAGAATTCGACAAAGACCATAGAGGATTGGTTTCGGCAAGTCCTCTACAACGAAAACATGGGCATTGGCCATGCAGTCATAACAACCAACAAATTCCTGGATTTACAAAGAGTACTCAAGGGAATAAGGAAGTTCAACACCGACTTCCCCAAATTATATAGGATCACATACCCCAAACTTGAGGCTATCCTCAAGGTACCTAATGGATCCTAGGAAAAGGAATTTTCTTTGGAAAAAGGAAATCATTGGCTCACGGAGAGGTGGAAACTGAGCCTTGACCATAGAAAGGAGGTGTTAGAGCAAGTGCTCCATGAGGTGGAGTTGGAAATTGATTGTATCAAGGAACTTTGGGTTGCTTGTGAAGAATACCTTAGGCTGATGCTGGACTTTGATGTGCCCACCGTCGAGTTAGATCGAGAAAAGATAAATCCCTACTTTCACAAGAAAATGGAGAACATGACTACAGATTCACCGATGCTATATTTCATGGGTTTTGTTGCTCGAGCCTTCGCTCAATCTGAGCAAGTGATTAAGAATGCGCAAACATATGACAGGGACTAGGATGACCTCACAAATAAATCCAAAAAATTCAACTTCCAGGTGATCCAATCAGATATATTAGAGTGGGATAAGCTCATGGGATTGATCGGAAAGTTTGTGGAGTATGCCACCTTAAAGAGGAATGAAGGAATTCCTGTGATTGATGATTAATTCCTTATAGTGTAGCTACAGCAAAGGAAATCAGCAAAAGAAAAAAGAGCTATAGTGCTGCCACATAAAGACAAAATAGGGAAAGTGACAAAGATGTAATTTTAAATTGTAATATATTCAGGGGTAGGTAAAACCCTAGTTTGTAGTGAATCTTGGCCACACAATGCAAATCAATATTGGCCATTCATTTTTCTTTTTGGGCACTATAAATAGGGGGTCTCCTCTCATTTTCAAGAGAGTTGAGTTGTTGTAAAGGCATGCTGCTGAAATAGAAGTTCATTGACTTTTGGTGAATTCTTGAGTTTTAGTTGCATGCTACATGGTTCTTCTCCCATAGTTAGTTAATTTGAGTAGATTTACTTTTCTATTTGACATGTTTTAGTTTGTTCTAGTAGATTAGTTGATGTTGTTCATTGATTTTGAATAATTCTGCTATGTGTTGGAAACTTTTCTTGTCCATACTTTTTGTTGTTTATTGATGATAAATAGTTGTGTAAAGTTAGTCTGGGCATAATCTAAAAGCTTCTCTAAACTTCTATCTTTTATTAATGCTTATGGTGAATGAATGGTTGAATATCTGTAGTCCTTAGAAGCTTGCACTAATTTCATGATACAATGAGGTAATCTGGTTAATTGAAATTCAATTTTAGAAAGGTTGTCCATAGAAAGGTCCTCCATGATCACTGTTCACTATTAGTTTTAGATCCAGGAACTTATCCTCCCCTCCCTTTTTCTTTTTTTTAATAAACAACCTATGATAAGGTTCATTGCACATTGTAAAGCCAAATCTAAAGTTGAAATAGGAGTTTAAGACTATTGTTTGAACCTACAACAATTGCACACCAACTTCCCCACCTTAAGAACTCCATTTTAAGATCTGACTTCCCTCCAACTTCACTCCGTAAGTCTTCCCTATGATTACCAGCAAAATCACATTGAACCAACTAAGAAATTCCATGCAAGTCATCACCTGACACCCGAGAGACCTTGGGGTGATTTTCAACAACTTGCTGGAGATTTCCTTTCAAGAGAGGTAGTGCACCTACACACTACTTGTGTTGAGAAAGTGCTAAAACACCCATCAACAAAACATATCCTCCCACAACATTTTTAAGGCTTAGCTCGATTTTGATAATCTGGCAACATTTATTATGAGGAAGTTTAATCATGTTCCAATTCTATCCTTGACTTTGAGTTTGTGGCCTCCCTCATTTGGCATATTTGTATAAACACTTTAAATAACAACCTTCTCCCCACTAACTCTAAGTGTTCTCTGCAATTTTGGAGCCTGCAGTGGTGGAGTGGTCATTTTTTGGGGTGGAATTAAGAGATTTGTTAACAAAAAGAAAAGCTTCAAAATTTTACACACTTCTAAAATGGGAGGGCCTAAGAAACACACTAAACCCCTTAACTGTGTTGCTTTTAAGAAAAAATATAATATTTGGGAGATGTTTAGAAGGGCGGGCATGGATTCCTTCTTCAAAGAAATGAAAAGCTATAATAAAAATATGATGGCCAAGTTCACCAATTCCTAGAAAAAAGGGAATATGTTAATTGGGGTGGTGAAATTTGAAGTCATGACACAATTTATAGCATAAGCTACTGGTATGGTAAATGATGGAAGAAATGTGGTAAAGAAAAGTGGTGCGGATTATCAAAAATTTGTAGACAAATTTTTGCACGATGGTGAGAAGCTAATGAGGATTCAGAACAAATATATGTGGCTTGAACTCCCTCTGCAATATGCTCTGGTAAGCATGTTTGTTGTGCACTACTTTACCCTTGAAGGTAGGTAAATGACTATTTATTCCTACCATTTTCCTATTCTTAATCATATCTGCCATAATGATAGGATAAGTTTTCCCTTCTATTTGTTATCCTCTTTGTAGCAAAACATTGAGAATGGGGCATCATCCCCTTTGCACTAAAGTTTAATTTTGGCCCTTTAAAAAATTTCCCTTGCGAATAACCCCCATGATAACCCATTGTTGGTTAGGCAGGATAACCCACACCAAAATGATGAAGAGGAAGAGGGTTTACCCTTTGATGGTGAGCATATGAACCTAGTGTCTAACCCTAGGTCTACTACCCAACGTTTAGATTTGCAAGAGTGTTCTCCCTTGATTGCTACCCCTTTGGCCATCTCTGGTTCCAAATCCTTTGGCTCTAAACCTCAAAAAGCCTCTGTGGAGAAAACCCTTGAGTATGAGTTTCTCAAAGTCACCCAAAAAAAAGGAAACATTTGTTGCTGCTACTTGAACCCCCCAAGGATTTTTTTTGAAAAAAGATTAGAAGAAGAATGAGGAAGTAATAATAATTATTGAAGATATTGAGGGGGACCAAAATGAGGAAGTGGAGGATGGGAAAATGGGTATGATGTGTGGAGGCTGAAGATCGGCGAGGTTAGCCAAGGTCAAGTCTATGGATAAAAAAGGTAAACAAAAATAAATTAGTTAGATAAAGAGGAACAATTGACTATGGAAGATTTTGAACCTCGGGTGGATGAGGAAAGTGAAGATATGAAATTTCAAGATAGTGCCTATGAGATGGGAGAAGAAGATGTTTATGAGGATACTAATGACAAGGAGGAGGAAGAAATTGAGAGGGAAGAGGATATTAGGGTTATGAAGGAGGTCACAAAAGTGGAGGACAAAGCCCAAGATGCTATTATTCCTAAAGACACTAATGTTCATTTCTTGAAAAGAAGAATAGCCTTTTCGCAAGTTCAGATGGAAGATATGGAGAAAGTGGTCATCACCTTGATGAAGGTGATCGATGTTTTGATGCACCATGCCATGGTGGGAGTGGTTACTGGTCAAACTAAGATAAAGAGAAAGTTGAAGAAGATCAGGAAACAAGAAGAAGAAAAGGACCTAGCACACAAAGTTGGCCTAGACTAGAGGGAATTTGTTTCTCAAATTGGTGAAAATTGGGATTTGATTGCTAAATCCAAGTAATGGCTCTATTGTTCTGCTTTATTCTCCTTTTTGTTCTGGTCTTGTCTACTCTTAAACTATCGGTTCTCCATTTGATCATCCTGAATTGTTATTTTTTATGGCTATGTTATGGTTTTGGACTTGTTAGTTTATGATTATTCTCTATTATGGTCTGAGTACCACGTTTTGGGTTATTATATGGTATGCTCTTATTTTTTATTATACTTACACTAATCATGTGGATGTTATTACTAGTTATCTGGCCTGCGAGCCACTTATGAGGACTTAATAGTAATAGTTTGTTTGTTGTTTTGTTGGGTCTGGCTAGTGTTGTTTCCCTAGCCTGTTTTGCAGTCTACTATTTTGGCTACTTTGTTACCAGGGGATTAGGGCCCTTCCTTGCTTATATAATAAAAAACTATAATTATTTTTATTATAATAAATTGAATTTATTATTAATAAGTTAAGCCTAATTATAAGTTAATTAAGTTTATTATTAACTATCACTATTATAATTATTAATAAATTAATTTTATTATTATTATTAAAGTTAACTTATTAGAGATATTATTAAGAAATTATTAATACAATAAAATTATAAATTATATATATAACAACATTAATTACTTAAATTTAATAATAATAAAATTAACTTATGTTTTTATTAAATTAATTATTAATATAATATATTAAATTATTGTAATAATAGTTTTTTATAAGCTAATTATTATTAGCTTATAATTAACTTATTAACTGTAATCCTAATAATTAACTTTATTATTAATAGTTGATCATTATTATAGTTATTTATAATAATAAATAAAGTTCATAATAATAAGTTAATAATTAGGGTTAATTTATTAATGATAATTAATTATAATAATGATAACGTTAAGGTTTATAATAATAATAAATTTTATAAATTAAATAATTAGATTTTTAATAATTTATGAAAATTAGGATCATTATTGAAATAAATTAATTCAAATTTAATTATAATAAATTAATTTAGATTAAAGAAATTTTATTTTCTTACAAATAATTTAAAATTGATCTATCGGATTTAAAAAGAACAATGACAAATAAAAAGGGATTTCAAGCATAATTCATGCAAATCTAAAATAAATAATAATTAAGGTGAAGAAGAATTGGCAAAAGTGGAGCTATCCCATTCTTCCAACCATAATTTTGATAGAGGTTGTGGGAGTGTTTGGCCATGGCATATAGCATTTCCACCACACTCAAAGCTACAATACTATGTGTTCATCTAACAACATCATGACAGGGTCATGTATAAATGCCCACCCCTATAGAAACTCTTCCAACATACATATAACCCCCTAATATTCCTCTCATTCTTTCATCACCAATGTAAAACATAATTTAATTGTCATAAATTATCTCAATTTTAAGAATGTCTCTTTAAATATAGTCCACCGTTATTAAAGGAAAGCTAATGTAGAAATTCTCAATATACAAGAGATTATAGAAAGAATTTGATTTAACTAAAATCATGCCAAACTTGCACGAACAAGACCCAACATTCCTTAAAATCATCTTTAGTAATTGAAGCTAACCTCACATGGTAAGGCAACCAAGAGAATCTTGAATGGTGTAAATCCATCGTACAAGGATTTTCCAAATATTTAATTTTAACACTCACCAAGACTATCTTATTAAATTTGAACACATCATTGTAAACCCAATCCAAGGGTGTTTTGAACTTAGCAAAAGAAAATACAGCCCTATGGAACAACTTTAACAAATCTCGAAGATCAAAGATAAACCGTACCAAGAAAATTCCAGCAAACTAAATTCACAAAAGTAGGAGATCACAAATAAATAATTGGTTCTTCAAAATCAACACCTACAAAATATGGCAATCCTTTAAGCAAGATCATGTGGAAGTTTGAAATCCAAATTTTCATTAAGAATAAAACACCCCATTGTGCATATTAACATGACACCCCTGCTTTCCATTTCCTATCCTCGCCATCAAAAAAATCCATGCAGATCCTTCTGTGACTAATTAAAGAATTTCAAACAAATAAAAAAAATCTTCAAATATTTAGGACTTTTCACATTAAGTTTAAAGAGTCTAATATAAAGAATCATGTAAGAAAAACATATTTAAATTTTAGACACAAGTTGTCTGGAATATTTAAGAAGTACAACATTTTCTCTTACAACAAATGTAAAACACTACATAACCATGGAATATAGACAACTCTACTACATAATCATCCCCTGTCACCACTGTTAGATGCAATTATTGATTCCACCAATAATCATCACTCAAGTATTAGTTTAGTTAAGTACATGCATGCGTAGTTAGAGAGTTAGCTCTAGTATTTATTGATAATATTGAAGAGCTCATACAATCTATCCTTTTCACTCTGTATTTTTTCTAGATCTATTTTAAGTGTATGTAATCTTTTTTGGACAACATTCTACCTCTGTTAAAAATACTATCATGGTATTAGAGCACATGGTTGTGTTCCTAGGTAGAGAGATCTGATTCAGACGTGCATCTTGCAACACAGTCAAGAGTTGAGGTGAACCAGTCGAGTTCAAATCCTATAGAGACAGAACCCACCATAGTGAAAACACACGAGCTCATGCAGGTTTCCTTTAGCAAAAGAGAGGGCTAAGGTAATCATGCTTCTTTGTATTTTTGAAGTGAGATCTTGTTAATTAGCTCAAGAAAAGGAAAAAATATTGGAGTAGTCATGGCATCCACTAGTAACCCTAGCACACAGGGACCAATACTAAATGACAAGAATTATGCCATGTGGGCCATCAAAATGAAAAGTTAACTAAAAACCTAGAATGTTGGGAGGCTATAGGCACCAAATATGAAGAACCTAGTGCAAATGTCCTAGTTGCAATGACCAATGCACAAAGGAATACAAATGTAGAGAACAAAAGGAAAGATTCTAGAGCCCTATGGAACCTAAAAAATGGATTTGAGGACTCCATAATTCCCAAAATAGCAGTAGCAACCAGTGCACATCAAGCTTGGGAGATGCTTGTGATTGCATTTAAGGAATTTATAAGGTAAAAATTTCTAAGTTATAGATACTGAGATTTTTTCTTGAAACCATGCAAATGAAAGACACAGAAACCATATATCGATTCATGTCTCAAGACATAGATGTATTAAATCAACTAGGAGCCTATGGTGAAGACATCACAGAAAGGAAAGTTTTGGAGAAGATTCTCAGAAGTCTTCCACCCTCATATGATATGTTGGTGACAACAATCAAAGAATGTAAGGATCTTGCTCAGTACTCCATAGAAGAATTGACTGCTTCAATGTTGAACCACGAGTCTAGAATGTAGAATAAAAATGAATCTCTAGAAACTTCCTTACAAATGCAAGCCACAATTAGTAGAGGAAGAGGCAGAGGTGGTAGAGGTAGAGGAAGAAGAGGTTGAAGCTCTTCCCAGTCTGATAATAGAGAAAGTGTTGAGAATCAGTTGCAGCAGCCTCTGTCACGACCTCAAAACCAAAGAGGAAGAGATAGGAGTAACAAAGGAAGAGGTAGATTCAATAAGTCAAATATATAATGCTATTATTGTAAGCGATATGGACATTATGAGAGTGAATGCAAAAAGAAGCAAGCATATTAGAACAGGGGCAGAGCTAATGTGTCCAACACAGAAGAAGGAATCCCATCAATGTTTCTATCATGCTCAGTAGTAGAAGACAACAACAAAGAAGACATGTGGCTATTGGACAATTCCTACAACAATCACATGATAGGTAATAAAATTTTTTCACTAGTTTTGATGAAATGGTTAGGTTGAAGATCAAGTTAGGACATGACCATTTGGTTCATTCTCTAGGAAGAGGTACTATTATAGTAGTAAACAAGTAGAATGAAAAGAAGGATATCCATAATTTTATTATGTTTAAAACCTAAAACACAATCTATTGAGTGTAGGCCAAATGAGTGAGAGTGGGTTTGAAGTTAAATTTAAAGGTTCCATATGTACTATCTTAGATAAACCCACAAGTGAAATGGTCATAGCAAGAGTCCAAATGGCTAGAAACAGATTGTATCCCCTAAACTTGAGAAGTGTTAAACAATCCATATCTTATGCTCAATATGTTACCAATTTCTATGAAACTTGGTTATGGCACCTCAGATATGGTCACCTATCCTTTAACGGTCTAGATCTGATGTAGAAAAATTCAATGCTCCTAGGTTTAACAAAAAATGATATCCATCATAATCCTAGTTAAAGCTGCCTAATAGCCAAACACCAAAGGAGTTCCTTTCCAAATGCATCAACCTACAAAGCCAATGATCTACTAGAGCTAGTACATACTGATCTCTGCGGTCCTATGCAAATAGAGTCTATAGGAGGGACTTATTTGTTAGTCTTTATTGATGACTACAGTAGGATGACTTGGGTGTACTTCATTAAGAACAAATCAAACACCTTTGACAAATTCAAATAGTTTAAATCAATGGAAGAGAAACAAAGTGGTAGATCTAATGGAGGAAGTGAATATGACTCCAAAGCTTTTGTAGTATATTGTAGTGAATAGGGCATTTAGAGACAATTCACCACCAGGTACACTTCACAACAAAATGGAGTGGTAGAGAGGAAGAATCAAACAGGTTTTAATTCAAATAGGTTTTAAGATCTAATGGAGGAAGTGAATATGACTCCAAAGCTTTTGTAGTATATTGTAGTGAATAGGGCATTTAGAGACAATTCACCACCAGGTACACTTCACAACAAAATGGAGTGGTAGAGAGGAAGAATCAAACAATCATGAACATGGAAAGGAGTATGTTAAAAACTAAAAACCTATCAAATGATTATTGGGAAGAGGCAGTTGCATGTTCAATGTACATCTTGAACAGATCACCTACAAAAAGTGTAAAGGACAAGACACCTCTAGAAGCCTGGAGTGGAGTGAAACCAGATGTAAAAAACTTGAGAATTTTTGGAAGTATAGCTTATGCTAATGTGCCTAAGGAGTTAAGGATAAAATTGGATGATAAAAGTGAGAAGTGTGTACTCGTAGGTTATAGCGATGTGTCAAAATCCTACAAGATGTATAATCTAATTACCAAGAAGACAATAGTGTCTATAGATGTAAAGATTCTTCAAGATAAGGCATGATATGAATAAGATGATGGAACAGTTGACAATCAGATTGTTCCACACACATTTACACTAGCAGGTATAATAGATACTGAGCAGCCAAGATAGAGTCTACCTAGATTGTAGGTTCCAACAGCAACAAAAGAAAATCAAGGAAAACAAGTGCATAGTCCTTCCAGCAATGATTCATACCCTAAAATAGCAGAACTCGAGAACTGATGTAGATCTAGGAGGCCCAAATTCATTCACAATGTCAACCTGCCTTTAAGAGGCATCTAACAAGATTAAAAGAGCTTTTCAAACCATTAAAAAATACAATCAAGTGGGTATCAATTAATCTCCAAAGAAAATTCAAAAGATCTCATCCAATTTCACCTTTCAAGCATGCTTTCCCTAGTAACAGTGGAAACCCGATTTTAGGGCTTTTCATCAATATTTTCCAAAACACCTAACAACCTCAGAGCTGATTAAGATACCCTTTTGCAAGTTATACAACATACATGAAAACCAATATCAACTCTTTTGGACCAAATCAGAGATCCAATACACCTACTATGGAAAAGGCTAGTGGATTAGCCCACTTTTACAAAGAGAGTACCCTCTAAAACCTTGGGGAAAAAATTAAAATCCCAAAAAACCACTAAATCCACCATTAGTTTCCAGAGATGACTCTCGAACATAGCAAACTATAAAACCCTTGATTTTAGTCCCTCAAAAGGAGGGTTTATTGAAAATCATATCTCCAGGCCTCACCAGACCTTTCCACTTGTTCAAAAAATATTAATTATTCCTGTACAAGCTTAAAAATTCATTACATAGGTTACTCCTTCCACAAAACTCATAAACCACCCTTTAGTTACTCACTTTCATAAGGAAAATCACCCAAATTCAACCTAGGGCAATAACCAAAACCCACATACACACTCCCTCAGACCTCTAGAGCATTTGAAAGCCTATAATACATCAGATGGGGTCATTCCACCGAGTTACAATGGCTATAATAGGTGGAATACCCTAAAAACTCATTTTATTACTCTCAAACCACCAACTTGCACCAAAACAAAGTAGTTTTAGAAAAACAAAGATAACTCACACAAAACTTAATGATTTTCAATCAAACCTAAAGATTTTTAAAGTAGAATCAATACCCTACCATTTCATGCCAACCTTCAACCAAAATTTGAAGTTTACGGACTATTCCAACCAAACAAAATTCAGAAAATGCAATGAAACTGTGTAAACTCAATACACAACTAAAATATTTTATTCAAAATCTTCAAATCTATCTTTAAAATGATGAAATAAACTAAATATAGCTTCAATAACCTCCTCCAATGGCTATAACCACCTAACCACCTTTATTTATAAGGATTTTAACCCTTTACATTGCTAATTATGCATTGTTTACTAATGATAACTCAAGATTTTCAACTTTGACTTGCAAAGTTCCTTCTAAAGACTCAAACCTACATTAAATGGCTCATGTGAACCTTATTACAACATGAATGGTCTCATGGACCTCATTTAACACAAAAATGACTCATTCTACCACTAACTCCTAGACCAACCCTCATATAGTGCATTTTGCAATTACATGTTTTAGCTGCTCCTACACTAGGAACCAAAAGACCATGACTATCATAAAGATATATGAATAGTAGGAAAATAATGAACTGGTAATGTTTTCCTTGATGTCTATTCATCCTATACATTTTGAAGAAGTATTTAAAAAGAAAGATTGGGTAGAAGCCATGAACAATGAGATAGCAACCATAGAGAAAAATGTCACATGGGACTTAGTAGACTTGCCACAAGAGAAAACAAGGATAGGAGTTAAGTGGTTATACATTAAAAAACTTAATGAGAAAGTCCAAGTTGAGAAGCACAAGGCAAGGCTAGTAGCCAAAGGTTTTTCACAATGGCCTAGTATAGACTATGAAGAGACATTTGCACCAATGGCAAGATTGGACACAATTAGAATAGTGTTAGCAGTAGTAGAAAAACACCATTGGCTAGTTTACCAGTTAGATGTCAAGTCTACATTTCTAAATGGAATTATGAATGAAGAGGTATATGTTGAACAACAACCTAGATTTGAGATTGAAAGATAGGAATAGAAGGTCTATAAATTGAAAAAATCCTTATATGGAATGAAACAGGCACCAAGGGCATGACACAGTAGAATAGATTCTTATCTACTTAACAGAGGGTTCAAGCGCAACAGTAATGAACCTGCATTATACACAAAGACAAACTTGCAAGGTAAAATTCTAATTGTATGTATCTATGTTGATGACTTGTTATACACTAGTATTTTTCATCTTGAGGAATTCGAGCTTGCTATGGAGAGAGAATTTGAAATGACCAATCTCGATCACATGAAGTATTTTCTAAGTCTAGAAATTGAGAAATCGGAACAAGGTATTTTCATCAGCCAAAAGAAGTATGCATAGGATGTGTTGACCAAATTCAGAATGAATAATTGCAAGATAGTTAATACTCCTATTGTTCTAGGTACCAAATTGAGAAAAAGTGATGAAAGTGCAGTAGTAAAATCTACATCATTACAAGAAATTAGTAGGGAGCCTAATGTATTTGACAACAATAAGGCCAAACATTATGTTTGCAGTCAACCTTCTTTCCAGGTTCATGGAGTCACCGAAGGAATCCCACTAGAAGGAAGGGAAGATAATATTAAGATATATTGTAGGAACAATACACCATGGTATTTTGTACATAGGTTCTAAAGATAACCATCTCGTTGGATTTATAGATAGTGACTTTGCAGGAAGTGTTGATGACATAAAGAGCACCTTAGGTTATGCATTTTTTTTGGGTATGGGTATAATTTTATGGGCATCCAAGAAGTAGCTCATATTCACTATTTTGTCTGTAGAGGTAGAGTACGTAGTAGCTACATCAGAAACTTGTCAAGTAGTATGGATGAAGAGGTTAATAAGTGATATTGAACTAGAAACAAAGAAGGAGCCAATTACTATCTTTTGTGATAACAGCTCAGTGATAGTACCGTCCAGAAATCATGTTTTCCATTATAAGATTAAGCACATTGACACCTATTACCACTTATCATAGGGATGGTCAACAATTGAGAAGTTAGTCTACAATTTTGCAATTCTAAAGATCAATTGGAAAACATATTTACTAAGCCATTGGAAAAAGCAAACTTTGAATTTCATAAACAACAATTAGGAATTGTCAGTCCAAAAAACATTGTAATGAAAATGGAGTCAAAATTAAGGGGGAGTGTTAGATGTAATTATTGACTCCACTAATAGTCATCACTTAAGTCTTAGTTTAGTTAAGTACATGCATGTGTAGTCAGGGAGTTAGTTCTAGTGAGTGAAGATAAACTTGAAATAGTCTAGGAAAGATCATAATTAGTAGCTAGATTGAGCCACACACTAAAAAAAATCCATAAACTATATTCAACTATCAAATTAATAGTACAATAGAGAAACTGAAAGAAAGAGATATTCGAATAAGTTAACACCACAAATGAATGCCTCTCACATAAATAAAGTACTGATTTTTTATGACACAATTTACAAAATAACAAAACTAAGCCATATGAAGTGAGCTTGAGCTAGGCCAAAATAACAATGACAGGGAAGCTTGTTTGTGTCACAAGGGAATCGGGGTTCACTGCCTCATGGCTCATCCAAATTCTCCTGAATAAAGATAATAATGTTTATTTACTCAGATGTTTGGATTTTATTGTATAATAATTTTTGCATCAACATTTTGAATCACACTCAGTGAACCATCACCAAGATAAAAACAAAGAGAAAATGAATCATGGAGTGTGATCCAAAACGTAGATACAAAAATTATTATGTAATCAAATCTAGAAATTTGAGTAATTAAACAACATGGATTGTGGAAACTTGGATATCATTAAGAGGTAATGTTGTTTGAGCTATTGTTGGTGATTTGGGTTTGTACATTTATAGTACTATCAATGTGTGTAGTACTATTATTCATTTTAATTCTAATACAAATTCTTTAATGATTTTTTTTGTTAGAATTTTTTATTTATTTTTTATAATTATTTTGTTGAAGGATTTTACACTCCTTGCGAATAATAGATATCATTGATGGGTTTATGAATAGTTTTTATTCTTTAATATGTTCTAAATTTATGATAAATTCAAATGTTGCAACCATTTTTCACATTTATTCGAGACTTACTTGCACTTATCTTTGTTGAAGACGAATGTGATGCTTGCAATTGAATGCAATATATTACTCATTTTTAATACACACCTTTGGCTTATGTTTCATAATGGTTATTTTCTATCAAATTCATTTTAAGAATTTCACTTAGCTTCATATTTTGCACCTATAATATGAAATAATATATTACTAAATTTAACACATGCCTTTAATTTATATTTTCAGTTTTAAAATTGCACATAGGTTCATTTGCTTAGATATGCAATACCTAAAACTTTATATATGTTGATGAAAAATGTATGTTCACTTTACATGCAAGCAAAACTGATGAATAGAAAAATGGATACCTTTTTGGGATATCACACTTTTCTCACTCAAACATTCACTAATGTCCTAGTGGTCCTAATTGGATTGACTAACAACCTCACAAGGTGAGCCAATTCTCAATTAGGAGGGTCCTAGGAAGGTGTTTTTAAAGTTCTAAGGCGTTCACCACAAAGAAAATTCTTGGAAAAGAAAATGTTTGAAACCACATTGTGATATGAAAAATGACCTATAACTAAAAATGCAAACTAAATGAAAGATGCAAATGATGAAATTATGCAACAAGGAGATAATATGTGTGCACCTAGGAAATCTAGAGATGTTGTGAGGATTCTAGAAATGCAAAGAAGCTTCCAAAATATGTTGTGGAGGACTAAGATGCCTAGAATGGCGTATTAGTCCTGCTGTTGTATTTCAAGGAAAATACGAAGTCTTCATATCTCAGAACTAGATCTCTGAAAATATTTGAAAAATAATCTTGGGAGGACTAAGACACCCAAGATGGTGTATTAGTCTAATTATGTATTTTTGAAAACTCTGAACAAGATCCTGAGCTCAAAGTTCTACACTAGCTTCCCTTCCAATCTCAAGTTCTTAAACTTCTGAATATGGCTTGTAGGTGAGTTTCTATGAAGATGACAACTTTGTAATGCAACTTTGCACTCCAAGTGATCTTCAAGTCTTCAACCTAGATCTGCAATCACAAATATGCAAAAGGGAAAAACTTGTTGTTTGTTAGTGAATGGGAATTTGTCTTGGTCAAACCCCTTGTTGGTAATTAAACGTTAAAATGAAATGGAAATAATGAAGGAAATGGTGAATGAACAACATGCAATGTTAAAACTCACCAAACCCTTGTAAAGTCTACAAACTTGTGTGCAATGGCTGCAATGGCTGCAATGGATATGGATCTTGAATGCTTCAAAGATAGTACTTGAATTGATTTACTTGAATCAAAACCCTGCATCACAAATGTTAGCACAACACACATGATGCAAGAAAACTCTTTGATATGATACTTGAATTTGAAAATGGCTTCAAATGCTTGATGAATCTGCTCTTGAATGCTCTTGTGAGCTCAATTATGCTATGATAAAAGATCTCACAAAAGACTTAGTTTGAAATGAATCAAGGAACCTTGTATTTATACTTATCTATGCTTAATATCCCGAAATTATATCACACCAAGCTGACATATGAATTCATTAAATAAAGGAGGCTAAATCCCTCCAAAATTTGAAATTAAATCTCAAAAATGACTTAAGGAGGACGAAGATGCCCTATGTGGCATCTTAGTCCCAAGTCCTAAAATCTTGGGGCATAGGCACCAAAAAGGGGCCCAATCCAGAGATGCCAAAATCAGGGTCCCAAGAGCCTTGGGGGACTAAGATGCCCTAGGTGTCATTTTAGTCCCAACCCAAAAATTAGGGACACACCAATGGAGTCATTAAATTATCATTTATTCTTTGGAGAATGTTGGGATTAACTAGAAAAATATATCATTCATAGGGCTTGTGGACACAAAATAGGACCAATTAAGCCATAAAAGAAGCATAAATAGACAAGGTGAAAATGCAAGGGTATGCATTTTACTACACTACAAAAACATAAAGACACCAAGGGGTTACTACACATGCGAGCTAGTTTATAGAAAAATATTTGCATTCCAATATTGCTCATCATAAATAGAAGGAAAACAATATGTTAAAGGAACTACAAAAAGTGCAATACAAGGAGAGGTGCCAAGTTCAACATGTGGTGGGTCACTCAATGAATGAGGATCATCATGGTTTCCCCCATTTAAATGCATTAATTGTGAAAAAATAAGAGATAACTTAAGATGATATTCTTTTCTTTGATTTATCTTCTAAATTGATATTGGAATAACCAAAATGGGTTGCATACTAGTGCTATTAGCATAATTGTGAGCATTATCATCCATGTGCATAATTTTTGGACTAGGTAGTGGGGAGGGAGGTAAGATTTTTAGTCTTTAACTTGGTTGGGAAAGATATGGTTTGGCTTCATGATTTGGTGTGGGAGGTGGAGCAGAGCCAGGTGATGACAAGGATGGATGGGTGGGAGGTATCTCATTGGGATGTGGTTGTATGGATGGGATATTATTATATAAGGATCTGTTATCTTTAGCAAGCCAATGAGCCATAGCAAGACTTCTTTTATTATGCTCTTTTGCATTTCAATTTCGTTGTGTACAAGCTTCAGCTTATGAAGAGGGGATTATGGTTTTTTCTAACATTGGTCCCTTTTCTTCCTTTGTAGAAGGAACTATAAAAGGTTGGAAAACCATAGTGGTTTTAGTTTTTAACACAAAGGTTTTTTTTTATTTAGGAGGCACAACATTAATCCCCAAAGTCCTCACTGAATAATTGTCTTGTGGTCCTTGATAGGATGGCATAGGGAGAGCCATGGCATGGATGCAAAATGGTCAAGGTCAAGGAAGAATACCCAATTTGAGCCAAGGTTCATTCATTACCCACAGAGTAGGAGGAACAACCATTGTAGCCTTTGGAGACCGAGGAGCCTTGAGTTGAATATTGGTAAGGCATAATTGATCTATACACTTAGTTTTAAACTTTTGATATGATAAAAATAGAAAATATTCATGAGGTTGAGTGGGTTGGACTAGTTAATGCCAAAAGTAATCAAATGCATTTTTTTTTTGAAGGGCCAAAGGTTTAAATCCACTATGGTAAATAGTATGTATTTATCCCCCAAATGGGAATTTAAGACATTTATGAATAACATAGGGGATTGCATTCATGGAGGTAAGCCATAGGTGACCTAACTTAACAAAAAATTGATCTGATATCAAGATTATGGTAAATAAAGCATCTAAATTTTTAGGCCCAACTTGAATTGGGAGATTTAAAGAACCAATCATAAGATGAACATAACCATCATGAGCTTTTAGTGATACTTCTAATTATTCATAATTGTCTTATATAGTTCATGCACATACATAAATTCTTCAATGACCATGTTTACTAAATATACTAGATCAATGAGTATTCCCCTTGTGGGTTTATCATTAATTCTATCAGTGATGTAAAGAAGACCATTAGGTGCATGTATAAAAGCATCAACATGTGTAAAAGTGATACCAGGTGCTGCCATGGTTTCTGTCATCACCTCAAAATTAAGTGTACCCATAAATTTGTTTCCTAAGTTAAAGTTTATCACCCCTCACTGTGGTTTTCAAAACCTTGTTGAGTGCTACGATGGCTATAAAACCCCTCATTTGTCTGATACTGCAAAGTTAAATATAAATTTCACTATTTTATCAAGTTCAACAAATAGTGTTGGGGTCTCAAAGGGTTTCCACAACCTCGTTGGGCATCGATTGGAAGGAAAAAATTTAAGTGATACACAAAGTTAACACTATTTCAAGACTTTTGCAAGGTTTCAAAACATTTGTCGGTTCTTGATAGGGTTTCGAAAACCTATCTCACCTCTAACGACAAAGGTTTCTTTGTTTTAACTATGGAGTCCCTTTCAGAGAATGACTAATTGTTTTGGCTTATGCTAAAGAAAGACTATGAAGTGGTAAAAATAGAGGTTTTGATCAAAACCCTATTAGAGTTTGATGAGGTTCTGAAAACCTTGTTGGGACCCAACATTAGTTCATTTACAATACTCTCAAAGCTATCACATTTTGAAGGACTATAGTGTTGAAAGTGAAAATCGTACATGAACATTAAATAAAATAAAATCTTACCAAATTTTACCACATTACAAAAATGGAAATGTTGAAGTACATGAAATTGAAAGCAAAAAATACCAATTCATCACATTGCGCAAAACAAATAATACACAAAAATGAGTACGTATATTATATTATATAAAAAAAGAGTTTTTCATTATATTTTTCTAAACATATAGAGTAAACATCAGGATGTGAATTCCCTCCACCACTTCTTGAAGCCTCTCAATCTATGCTGGAGAAATCAAGTTTTCATTAAATTCAACAAAATGGGCATCGCCTCTGTAAAGTAAATCATGAGGTATTTTTCTTGGCAGCAACTAATGATGCAAGGACATTGCCAATTGTTTTGAATTTAATGAACATAGTAGATGATGTGATGTGATTAATGTCATTTTGGCTAAGTGAGCCTCAATTCTGAATGAAATCCCTTAATTGAACTAGTTTGCATGAATGTGATCACCAAGAGATATGTAATTAAATGTAGAGTTTGGAGATTGTAGGTTTTCCACATGTACAAGAAGCCACGAGGCTTGCATACAAGGAGTGGAAATGTACTAAACCCATCAAAATCAAATTGATAAGAGTGGTGTAATTATGATGCTCCTAAAAATAGTTATAAATGCTCATAAGGCTCAGCTATGTAAGAATTGGGTAATGATTTTGAAACTCACTTAGAAAGATGGTTGTTACATTAACTGAAAAGATCCAAGAATGAGGATATATAAATATACATTTTGAGGATATTTGTGGGGTCTGAACTTTGGTTTTTTATCACAATATGTTGTAGAGGAAAATAAAAGAAGGAAAATTTTGAAATAACTCGTTCTAGAGTTATTCTTTGTCAGTGAGAATTTAATTTTGAATATAATGTTATGTTTATGTATGAATCTTTGAACTTGACTAAAGCTTTGGAGTTTCTTTCCTTTGCGAATCAAATACTTTATTATGATATGTTCATTCTCTTTGGAATTGAGTGTAATCCTATCTGAAAGATCATTTATTCGATTGTTGATATCTTAATCTTTGTATTGGTATGTTAGTGACACTCATTTTCAAAATTTTCACATTATTTTCATAGTTATGAACCAATGTTAGTCTTCCTTTTTTGATTTTTTGTTACAAGAATACTTTTATAAGGATATTTGAACCACTTGATGGAGTTGCACCTAATTAAAATTAAGAGGAAGATCGCCAATGAAATGGTGATCTCTCCAACTGTTAGTAACTTTTTCTTTATCTAATGGGTGAATGGAGTTAGTAATTGATTTATTTTCATGAAAACAAATCTATTCACTAACATATTTTTTGGTGACTTCCTTGGGAAAAGAATAAGTTGAAATAGTTGCCTTATTATGAGTAAATATGGTCCTATCACATGAGAATTATTTCCATTTGTAGCAGCTAGATCTTTATTGGGTTCATGTAGAGTAGAAGGGCCTCATCTCTTAATTAAATACCTTAACCTGGAGACATAAGCTAAATGTTGTAGAGTATATGAGGGTAATATTTTTTCTAGAAGAAGAAGAAGAATTCACACAACAACTAGTAGTGGTCTTTGAGAGAGATATAGAGAGGTCTCCCAAGGTAATCATTGTGAGGAATCCACACCCCCATCATAATCAAGATTGTCAGTGAAATCCCCCTCAAGATTGAAATGCACCACCTAGGAATTGAATCATAAAGAAGTTTGGAGATAAGGAAAAGACCTAAAAAAGAAATATTTTACTCCCTCTAAATGGGAATTGGAGACTTTGTGAAATTTCCTTTGGTAAAAGATCTTCATTTGCATTATGGCTATCATTGTACCTCAGCCTTGGAGGACCCATTTTGGACCCTTGTTCTTGCCTTAGTACACAATCCTACCTCTGAGATCCAGAATAAATTTTATGAAGCTCACTAGAGAGAGTTCACAAGGCTTTGATAATCATATTAAGACGTTCATCATTTCATGTGGAATTCTAGGAGTCCAAGAAGAAGATGTGTTTGTGAGAGTTTTTGTTGAAAGTATCATTGAACATGTTGTAGAATGATTTCAGAGCTTGGAATATGGATGGATAATTGATTGGGATAGCTTGAAAAAAAGGTTTCTTAGCATATTTAAATTTGTGGTTAATGTTGGTTCTGTATTATTCCAATTTTTCCAAATTAAGAAAGAAACTTAGAAGAACCAATTAGAGACTTCATAGATTGTTTCAACAAGATTTTGAAGTGGATCCCTCATTCTAATCAACCAAATAAGAAAAACTAGTTTAATACTTTTATTTTTGCATTGCATCATGATGTCCAATTTATTTTGAAGCAAGATAAAGTGTGTGATCTTGAGAAAGAACAAAAACAGAATGTTAGTATTGAAGATGATTCGGTTCTATTCAAATTGTGAAAGAAAAATCATGTTGAATAATATGCATAAGATTGTGTAACATAAAAATGTAAAGCCTAGAATTCTCAACCTTTGTATTCATCAAATCTTCTATGTACTATTGCAAGTATGTTGTTGGTGTTGTCATTGATGTCAATAGTTAGTCATTGATGTCAACAATGTGGAGATTGTTGGAGATTGTTAGTACTGATGCTAGTATGGATGTGTTGTGGTTTGATAAGAAGGTGTTTTGGTATTTTCATTAGTGTTTTCATTTATTTCTTGTATGGTTGTGATGAATAAGTGTTGCAATTGCAGTAAGTTCACTTGGTTTCTAAGTGCTCTTAAGAAAATTTGAATAAAAGAGTGTGTAGTGTGACAACTCGGTGTGTTTAGTGTTGTGATTTGAAATTATTTATGGTTGAAGATATTCTTGTGCAATTTGAAAATGATGATCAGATGTGTTTAGAGGTTTTATATCTAGAGTTTTGGGTTTTAGATCATTTTGTAGTGAAAGTTGTGTTTGATAGTTTTCCTGTCTATATAGAAGGTTATCTGGGAGAAATGAGATTGCTTCACATTTCTCCATAGTGAGGATTCTTGTCTTGTATATGTGGGAGTGTTCTTATATTGCCTATATCTACTTTCCCTTGGGGTTTTTGGCATTGAGTTACTCCAAAAGTTTAGTTCTTGTGTTGAAGTCCACTGGTAGTGTGGCTGGTTGCACAAAATGATGGTGTTCTCAGTTTCAAGTGGTTGTGGCAGAGTTGTAGAATATATGATGTTGGAATATTTTAAGATGTTGTGTGGACGTTTTAGAGTGTTTCTATGTGGTCCATCTTACCTAAAGAAGTGTGTATGTGGTTGCTTGTAGTGTTAGTTCAGGTTCAACTGACCTGGCGTGCTAGTGAGCTATTTGTGGAGGAACCTCATGGATTTTGGATGTTTTGAGTAGCATGGTGATGTATATTTGGGTCCTAGTTAACCCTTGGTGTGGTCTACCTTCACTTCCACCACATAATTGTTCTATGTTGAACTATCTTGGTGATGCATGTTTTAGGTGCATACGTTTCATTAAGGCTGACACAATTAAGATTATTTAGGTCATGGATAGTATAAATGAAAGGTGAGTTGTTGGATGTGTTGTTTGGCATGTGTGAGATGTGAATTTGATCAAGTGTGGTGATTCAAGTGTGATATTAAATGTCTATGACTCTAGATGCAGTGAGAAGAAGGTGTCTACATTTTTTAGTGTGCTTGAAGTTGTTGGTAGAGACAGTGAGCTGAAGGTTGTGGATGGTGCAAATTTGTAGTGGTGGATTTTCCTAATACTATGAGATAGTGAATCTCTTTGTAAAAATTTCTTCTATTCTTCTTTCTTCTTGGTAGTGAACCTTTCTTCTTTTTTTGAGCAGTGGGCCCTTGGTAGTGAGCCTAATTGTGTTCAATGTTGTTATTCATATATATATGTGAGATAATCCTCACCGTTGTTTTTTCCTTCTTAGGTTTTCCATGTAAATCTAGTGTTCTTATATGTTTGGATGTGCTTGCATTATTATTTCATATGTTTGCATTCTACTAATGCATGATAAGGGTTTAAGGGATAATAAGGGTTTGGAAGTTGATGAAGGAATGAATGTTTTTAATGTTCAACTAATTCACCCCCCTCTCAGTTGTCATATGCATCTAACAATCTATATCAAATCTATGGTTCCTTGGAGAAAGCTTAACTACTTGAGGTAGATCTGAATGGCGCATAGGAAGGGTTTCAAAGATCCTATGTTTGATGGAATGAATTATACCTACTGGAAAGCTAGGACAAAATCATTTCTAGTCTCTCTTGGATTTGGAGTTTGACAATTAGTTGAAAAAGGATATACCATGCCTACTAATGGTCTGGAAAGTGATGATGAGATCAAGGATTATGAGAGAAATGGTAAAGCAAGAAATGTTATTCTAAGTGGTCTCTCTAATTTTGAAATTGGGAAGGTGATAAGTCTGAAATCTGCTAAAGATGTCTGGAAAAAGTTGGAAAACATTTACGAAAGAGATGGCAAGGTCAAACAAGAAAAGATGCATAACTACAAATCCAAATTTGAAACCCAAAGGATGTCTAAGGATGAAGACATTATAGTATACATGCTCAAAGTGGATGAAGTTTCCAATGCCATCAATGGTCTTGGTGGTAAGCTAGAAGAAAGTGAAGTTGTGAAAAAGGTATTAAGAAACATTCCTAAAACTTAATAGTTCTAAAGTTTTTTTTATTGAGGAAGCTCATAATTTGGATAATTATTCTAGAGATCAAATATTTGGTGCTCTAATTTCTTATGAATTCTGAGAGTTTGTTCAAGATGTTACAAAGAAATAAACTTATTTTAAAGTTAGTAAAGCAAAGAAGAATGATGAATTAGATTTAGATGATCTTGTTGAGGTGGAAGAAAGTTTTATATGGATATTGAAAAAGGGCATTGAAAAATACAAAGGTAATTTACCATTTTAATGTTTCAATTGAAGAAAGATAGGTCATTATGATTGTAAATGTCCAATAAAAGTTTCAAATAACAAACCTAAGGATCATAAAGTAAAATTTTTCAAGAAGAGTTATTATGTTGAAAGAGACAATGGTGTATCTAATGATGAGGAATCAAACTATCCTGATGATGATAGTGATGAATGTGTGTTCATGGATTTAAATGTTGAAACTAATTCTACTAATTCTGGAAGATGTGTGAAGGAAAGTTCTCTGGTAATAGGTCACAACATTGAAGTAACTATGGTGATTACTTTTAATGCAAGAGAAGAGAGGAATTACTGGATAATTGATAGTGGATTCTCAAATCATATGACAAGTGATAAGAGTAAGTTTTCTAAACTTCAAAAGTATGATGGTGGTCTTGTTAAGTTTGGTGATGATACATCTATTAATATCTATGGAAAAGGTTCAATTAGTTTTGATGGCAAGCATAAAATGAATGATGTTCTTTATGTCAAGGGTCTTAGTGTTGGATAGATGTGTAGGAAAGGATACAATCTAGTGTTTCAAGATGATGATTGTGAAATTAGAAAAGGAAGATCTGAAACTTTGGTTGTTGCAGGAACAAATACAAAAGGTAATTTTTATCAGATCAAAGGTAGTGGTTTTAAATGCTTTATGTCTCAAATCAATGAAAGTTGGATATTACATAGAAGAATAAGTCACATCAATTTTGATAGCCTATAAAATATTAGTTCTACTAATGTTGTGAGAGATCTACCAAAGATTACAAAGCTTATCAATGCAATTTGCAAGGAATGTCAATTTGGAAAGAAAAAAAGAGGTTCAAGAATACGAAATATTCTACCACATGTCCTTTGGAGTTGGTGCATATAGACCTATGTGGACCTACTAGAATAAGAAGCTCTCAAGGTGACATTTATTTTATAATATTGATTGATGATTATTCTAAAATGACTTGGGTGACATTTCTTAAAGAAAAATCAGAAGCTCTAGATAAGTTCAAAGCATTTAATTCTATGGTTGAGAATGAAATGGATGTAAAAATAAAGTGCTTGAGGTATAATAAAGGTGGTGAGTTATCCAATGAGTTTAATAGTTTTTGTGAAGATCATTGAATAAAGAGACATTTTCAACTCCTAGGACTCCTTGATAGAATAGAGTTGTGGAGAGGAAGAATAGGATAGTTCAAGAAGTAACAAAGACTATGATGAAGGAATCAAATCTATCAGAAGTCTACTGCAAAGAAACAATTCATACTGTAGTCTAAATTTTTAATAGAGGTCAAGAAAGAGTGAACAATTCAAACACTCCCTATGAATTATGGTATGGTAAACCTCCTATTGTGAAGTACATTAGAGTTTTTGGAAGTAAATACTATATCAAAAGAGATGAAGAAAACTTAGGAAAGTTTGATGCAAGATTTGACGAAGGAATATTCCTTGGATACTCTACAAAAAGAAAAGATTATCGATTCTATAATAAAAGGTTGAAGAAAATTTAGGAAAGTGCAAGTGTCAAAGTGGATGAAAATTCACATCAGAGTTATGTATTAATAGAAGGATATGAATCTAATGAATCCCCTTGTATTGAAGAAGAAAGAGAAGAGAAAGAAAAAGAGATGACAGTTGAAGAGGAAGAAGCTCTGGAAAAGATCCCTAAGACCCCTAAGTATGTGCAGAAGAACCATTTTGAAGATCAAATCATTGGAGATAAGAGAAAAGGTGTATTGACAAGAAAAAAGGTTTCTATGATAGAGGAACAAGTAAAATTTTGTTTACTTTTAGAGGTGCAACCTAAAATAGTGAATGAGGCATGAAAATATGATAATTGGATCAAGGCTATGAAAAAGGATTTGGAACAGATTGAGAAGAATCAGACTTGTGAACTAGTCCCAAGACCTGCAAATAAGAATGTGATAGGAACTAAGTGGGTTTTCAAAAACAAATTGAATGAGGATGGAAAAGTTGTCATAAATAAGGCTAGACTTGTGTGTAAGGGCTAATCACAAGTGGAAGGAATATATTTTGAGGATATATTTTCTCTTGTGGAAAGAATGGAGGCCATTAGAATTTTTTTGGCCTTTGTAGCACATAAAAACTTCAAGGTTTATCAGATGGATGTGAAAATTGCATTCTTGAATGGTGAGCTAGAAGAAGAGGTGTTGAACAACAAGTTTTTTAGTTATTAGATGATGTTGATATGGTTTGTAGGTTGAAGAAGGCATTATATGGACTCAAATAGGCTCCTACAGCTTGGTATGCAAGTTTGGATAAGTACTTGTTGTAGCAAGGATTCAGAAAAAGGTACTGCAGATAGTAAACTTTACTTCAAGGTTGATGGAGAACAAATCCTAATTGTGGTGGTGTATGTGGATGACATTATATTTGGAGGAAACAAAGGTATTTGCAAGAGGTTTTCAAAGGACATATAGAAAGAGTTTGAAATGTCAATGTGTGGGGAAATGAATTTCTTCCTTGGATTACAAATTTGTCAATCAGAAAAAGGTTTTTTCATTTCACAATCAAAGTATGTCAAGGAAATGTTGAAGTTTGGAATGGAGGATTCTAAACTAGTGTGTACCCCTATGGTTACTAGTTGTAAATTGAGCAAGAATTATGAATCTCCTAAGGCTTAGCAGAGCAAGTATAGATTAATGATTGGTGGAACATTATACCTAACTACTACTAGACCGGATATCATGTATGCAGTATGTCTTATGGAAATATTTCAAGAAGATCCCAAATAATTTCATGTTGCAATAGTAAAAAGGATATTTAGATACTTGAAGGGAACTTTGGATGTTGGTTTATGGTATCGTAGGGATACTAATTTCTCCTTGAGTGCATATATAGATGTAGATTGGGAAGGTTGCACAAATGAAAAAAGAAGTATTAGTGGTGGTGCTTTCTTTCTTGGAATAAAATTAGTTCCATGGTTGAGTGAGAAGGAGGATTTTGTGTCATTATCTACTACAAAAGTAGAGTGTATTGTAGCAGCGTAATGTTGCACACAAGTGTTTTGGATGAAGCAAACATTGAAGGATATCAAAGTATCATATGGTGAACCTATTTGTATCTTATGTGATAATAAAAGTTCTATCAATATCTCAAAGAACCCGATAATTCATTCAAGAACAAAATATATCTCTGGTATCACTTTCTAAGAGAAAAGGTTGCAGAGAATGAGGTAAAGTTGGAGTATGTGCCTACAAAAGATCAAGTTATGGATATTTTTAAAAAGGATCTTTCTAAAGATACATTGGAGTATCTTCGGTAGAAGTTAGGGGTTATTTCCCCTCCTTTCAACTATATGTGTAAGTTGGCACATTTTTACAAGTGAGCATTCAAGATACATTCTTGGTCCTGGACCGATGTTGAATGCTACCTCTCAGGGGAGTAGGTAGTAGTGTTTTTGTTTGATACAGTCAAGTGAAACATATCTTGTGCCCCTAAGGAGGAGAGAGAACTAAAAAATAAGAGAAGTGAAGAATGTCTAGTGTAGTATGTGCAATAGTGAGAGTTGTATGGAGAAGAGTAGGAGAAAGTGAGAGAAGTTGCATGTTGGTGTTGCCTAAAGAGAAGTGTACAAGTGGTGTCAAAGTGATGTATGTAGATGTCAAAGGGGGAGAGAAAAAAAAAAAATTATATGCAGGTGTTTTCAAAAGGGAAAGACGTTTCCCTTTTCCATTGATGTCAAAGGGGGGGGGAGTGAAGTCTAAAAAACACAAGGACATTAATGGTTGAAGAACTCCTCAAATAAGGGGAGAGATTGCAGAAAGAATGGTGTTTGAAGAGCAAAGGTAAAGGGATAAAGTGAGGTGTACCCCACTAAGTGGGAGTACTACTTAATGTAGAGTTGATTTTATTGATGATGGTTTTTTAGAACTGGTTTTTCCATCAATGACAAAGGGGGAGATTGTTGCAAGTATGTTGTTGGTTTTGTCATTGATGTCAATAGTATGGAGATTATTGGAGATTTTTAGTATTGATGCTAGTATGGATGTGTTGTGGTTTGATAAGAAGTTGTGGTTTTTTTATCAATGTTTTCATTGATTTCTTGTATGGTTGTGATGAATAATTTTTTTTATTTGTAGTAAGTTCACCTAGTTTCCAAGTGCTTTTGAGAAAATTTGAATAAAAGAGTGTGCAGTGTGATAGAGGTGTGTTTAGTGTTGTGCTCAGAATTTCTTCATGGTTGAAGATATGCTTGTGTGGTTTGAAAATGATGATCAAAGGTGTTCAAAGGTTCTATATCCAAATTTTTAGGTTTTGGATCGTTCTGCAGTGAAAGTTGTGTTTAATAGTTTTCTTGTTTGTATAGAAGGTTTTCTAGGAGAAATGAGATTACTTTGCATTTCTCCATGGTGAGGTTTCTTGTCTTATGAATTTGGGAACATGTTTATATTTACTATATCTAATTTCCCTTGGAATTTTGGTATTGAGTTGCTCTGCAAGTTCAATTCTTGTGTTGAAGTTCAGTGGTAGTGTGTCTGGTTGCACAAAATGATGGTTTTCTCAGTTTTAGGTGGTTGTGGTAGTCTTATAGAGTATTTTGATGATGCTGGAATATTCTAGGATGTTGTGTGGATGTTGTGGAATTTTTCTATGTGGTCTGTGTGACTTGGAGAAGTGTGTATGTGGTCGCTTGTAATGTTAGTTTAGGTTTTGGTGACCTAGAGTGCTAGGTTATTTGCGAAAGCACCTCATGGATTTTTAATGTTTTGAGTAGCATGGTGATGTATATTTGGGTCCTAGTTAACCCTTGGCATGGTCTTCCTTCACTTATTTCCACCAAAAAAGTGTTTTATGTCGACCTATCTTGGTGATGCATGTTTGAGGTGCATACATTTCATTAAGGTCAACCTAATTAATATTGTTTAGGTCATGCATAATATAAATGAAAGGTGGTTTGTTGGAAATGTTGTGCGACATGTGTGAGATATGAATTTGATCAAGTGTGGTGATCTGAGTGTGAGCTTAAATACCCATGACTTTAGATGCAGTGCGCAAAAGATGTCTACATTTTTTAGTGTGCTTGAAGTTGCTAGAGGTAGTGAGCTAAAGGTTGCAGATGGTGCAAATTTGCAGTGGTGGATTTTCCTATTTCTCTAAGATAGTGAATCTTTATGTAATAGTTTCTTCTATTCTTCTTTATTCTTGGTAGTGAACCACCTTGCAGTGAGTCTTTCTTCTTTTCTTGGGTAGTGAGACTAATTATATTTGATGTTATTCATATAGATGTGAGCTAATCCTCACCATGGTTTTCCCTTCTTGGTTTTTCCAAGTAAATTTGGTGATCTTATGTGTTCGGATGTGTTTGAATTCTGCTAATGCATGATAAGGGTTTAAGGGCTAATAAGGGTTTGGAAGTTGATAAGGGATTAATATTTTTTAATGTACAACTAATTTCCCCCCTTCTCATTTGTCTTGTGCATCTAACATGCTCTCCATTTGAATGTTCCAATCTCACCATTTTTGTCAAGCACATTTTCAAAACAATAAAGTAAAAGACCTGAAAAATGAATCTTATAGTGTTGAAGTATATAACTTCAAATTTGATGCAAATGAAGATGGTTTTGACACTTCAAGTGATGAATAATATTACTCTCCTCACATATAATCAGTAAGTACAATATCTTATACCTCGGTTGCAACAAACACTAGACAATCATCTACCAGTATGAGTATTTGGGAGCCCAATAGAAATGAACAATTGTTGACATCTCTATAGGCCCTGGAATTTGAAGCTTTCACATAATTTGAGAGTATTGATGTAGGATTAGCACATGTTTTAATTGACATGAATGTAAAACATAAACTTACAGAGAAAGAAGGTATTAATGATTTGTTAAATTCTTTCTCTCAAACTCATATGCAACTTGAGATTGAAGAGAAAAATATAATTTTCATTCCAAATTGGTGTTTGGAGGCTTCTGATGAAGATTTTATTTATAGAGAGGATATTTACATCCATTCATCACTAATACTTAAAGAAGGGAGCTCTAAAATCAAAAATTCAATAACTATTGAACAACCCCTCTCTATCATGAATACAAATGAGACAACCACAACTAAGGGTGAAATTAAAAATCAACTCCAAGAGGAAGAAGGTAAATCATCAAATACCCCTACTTCAGTATGTGTGCAATTTGAATATGAAACATTCAATTTTTTTGATGAATGTGATGAAAACAAGGCAATAGATGAGGAGGTAATAAATATTTCCATTCTCGAGTCTTTCCATTTTGAAGAAAATATTATACAAGATTCAAGTTATTCAGGCCAATTTTGAGCCTTTATGTGGGATGGAGGAAAATGGAGGATAAGTTGAGATGGGTGAACCAAGATTCAAGTAAGATGAAGTTGTTGAGGCATACACAAAAAGTTGTGATCTGAAAATTTTAAATAATGCAAGATTAGAGGTGGGAACTTCCACAAATGGCACTCATAAGGTACCTTTATCTTAGGGTTTCTATGAGGGATGTCTAATTCGAGGGTTGGTTTCTTATGACACAAAAAATAAAGGGTGGGATGGTGTTGTATTTGATATTGACAAAGAATTTTTTTCTGTTCATATGCAAGGGGATGCAGATACAAATCAAGTGGTTGCAAAGGTTTATTGTATAGGGTGGATTTTTGAGAATCACATGTCATTCAAAGAGTTTATACAAGGCATTTTTCTTAGCTTTCTAATTGTAGCAGTTGCAAGTTATCAGTTGGCTATGTGTGTTATTTTTATTCATCAACCATTATTTCACATAGGTAGGTATTTCTCCCAACCTGTCAATGGCTTTGCGTGATCATCTTGGGACAACCTGAGGTAGGGCTTCCCATGTCCTATATATTTTGAATTTTTGGTGTGTTATTGGCCTAGGTGTCTTCTTGCTTGCTTCCTTTTTGGATTTCCTTCAATCCTCTCTTCTAGTGTTGTTTTTAACTCTACCCAATGGACGAAGCACTGGTCTATTGCTATGATTCTAGGTCCCCAATTAGAGCCAATTGTTATCGTGGTTTCTATCATCCCCTCAAAAATATGTGTACCCATAAAGTTTTTTCCTATTATATTTTATCACCCTTCCTTGTGGTTTTCAAAACCTTATCAAGTTCTGTTGTGGTTGTCACAACCCCTCATTTTCCTAACACTGCAAACTTAAATATAAAGTTCACCATTTTATCAATTTTGGTAAATAGTGTCAAAATCCAAAAGGGTTTCCACAACCTTGTCGAGCCCCAATTGGAAGGAAAAAATTTAAGTGATTGAACCATAGATTTTTGGCACCCTAATCCTTTCTAGCTCTTCCAAGGTTTTTCACCTAAAAGGAGAGAGTAGGGCCAAAAATGTTAAGGGGTTCATTCAACTTATGTTATGTGTTATGTTTATATGATTAAATGCAAGGATCTAAGTGCAATTAAGCTATGAAATTGATCGAATATAAATGCAAAACCTAAGAAACAAGTGATGTTTGAAAACACATTGTGTAATGCAACAATGAACTAGAAATGAATGCAAAGCTAAACAAAAATGAATGAAACTTGAACTGTGCACCTGAAAGCTTGAAGGAGACTGGAAATTACTTTTGAAACACTGTTGATGCTAATTTTTAGGCCTCATGGGACTCATTTTCCATTCTGGACGAATCAGTCCCAATTCGAGAAAACTGCACTGAGGCCCATTTTAGCCAAATGGGTGTTTGAATCTCCAAAAATCTTCAGGAAATAGGTATAGTGGGACTCATTCACCACTTTGGGTGAATTAGTCCATTTTTGCTTTTCTAAAAACTCAAAAATGGAAATTTGTAGCTTTCAGTCAACTCAATTTGTACTTCCAGGTGTCCTAGTCTAAAATCCTAATTTTCAAAGCTGTAAATGACTTTTTGTGTAAGTTTTGGCCTTGCAAAAGTGGAGATGACTTCAACAAGTTTGCAAACTAATCTTCAATAATTTTCAAGGCATCCAAGCACCTAAATCTGCAAACACCCAAAGGAAGAGGGACAAAATGTTGATTGTTAGGGCATGTGGGTTTGCCTTGGTCAAAACCCTTTTCGGTAATTGAACCAAAATAATGAAAGAAAGTAATGAAAAATGAAATGATGGAAAGAAAACCTTGCCTTGATGATTTATCTTGAATTTTTGTAACAAAAGATGAAGATTCAACCTCGAATGTCTGAATAAGCTATTTTAATGACTTGGAATGATAAAACCCTAGCTTGCTTAACTTGATAACATGATGAATGATGGATGAATGATAATGATATATGAATTAGTGTTAAGAGACTTATATTTATAGGAAATTCACCTTATTTTCCCATTAATTGGATCCCTAAGGACGACATGGAGAAAAATTAACTTAAAACATATTTTTTCTTGCTCAAAACCCTGAAAATGGCTCAAACGGGACTCATTCGCCACTAATGGAGAATGGGTCCCACATGGGCCATTTTTGCACATTGGAATGTCAAGAAGTAAGAAAATTAGGTTTATATGATGACTATGTGGGGTATTTGATCAATTTAAGCCTCAAGATGCACAATATGGGTTAAGAGGGGCCTATTAATGATGATGTGAATGTCAAATAGGGCTTGGGAGGCAAAATTCAATGTGAAAGTGTGATTAAATACACTTTACAACACTAAAATGAAGTCCACATAGCCTAGGAAGGAACAAGAACCAATGTGAATGTGCAAGACACATTACAACACTAGTTTGTCATTAAGTTTACTTTACAAGCCTTCTAAAGTGATGTAATAATATCATTAAACACATTTTATAATATTGAATTAGGGAGAAATAGGTTCATTAAGTATAGAAAAGCGTGAAAGTATCTTACAACACTTTACAACACCTTTACAATACATCGTTAAAAGCATGCTATTCGATTTGCAAGGGTCTAAGACCTAATGTGGATGCATAAAATACCTCAAAACACTAAATTAAGACCTCATTAATTCCATTTTATCATGAATTAATCCTATGTCAAGCAAAGGGTACTTTTTTCTATGGCACATTAAGCCCCCACTTTAGTGAGAGGATGAACTTGCTTCAAACTCACACTAAAGTAGGCATTCAAGAGAGATCCAAGTGTACAAATGCAGATGAAAAATAATGACAAAGATCAAAGGAGGTAGTCAAGCCCCTAGGATCCAAGATCCTAAGTCGAACCATCAAGATACAAAATCATGCAATGGCAAGAAAGAGAAAGATGAAAATGAAAAGGGGTGAATCAAGCTTTGATCATTTGTCGAACTAGTTGTGGATTAGATCTCATCTTGTTTGTTTCAAAAAGGAAATGTGTACTCACTCTGGGGTGACAAAACTTTTGGCTCTCTGTCAGGTGAGAATTACTAAAAGTATACTCACTCTGGGGCCATAGAACTTCTAGTTTTCCATGGGGTGAGAAATCCCAAAAGGTGAAATACATACGCTAGTTGGTATGCACTCACAAACACAAAGGTGGCTATGGGGAAAGTCATGCCGCTAGATGGGCTTCCCGCTCAACCATATCAAAGTTACACCTCCTAATAACTTTAACAAGGCACCACAAAAATGATTTTTGAGCTCTATGAATTAAGAAAAACTTTGTATGCTTGACATTCATAGACATTGTTAATGCAAGAAAGTGCAAGGATTATTCAAAGGGATTTTGTTTAATTCATGCAAGGTCTCATCTTAGAGAACATCATGCCAAATGTCTCCAAGAGAGGATAAGTGCAAAAGAAGTATCATGCTCTTGGAGGGAATCAAGCCCAATGACTCCACCAAGAAAGGGACGCATCACAAAAAGAAAGAAATCACATAATGAAATGTGAGTGGTGATGTATGCCCCCACTTTAAAGTGGTTGTGACCACCCGTACTATGAGAAATTGCTTTAAAGTAGAAGGAGACATGAGAGCTTACTCAAAAAGCCCTATGCCAAGTCATACATCTCTAAGAAGCTACGTCATGAAAAAGAGATGTCATATGCAAGCCAACTAAAGGCATGTCATCCACATCCCAAGCTTTCTCTTATGTATTCATGAAAGGTTAATGACTAGCCAAAGGAGGTAACCACAACCGACAAACGAGGACAAGGATGCATAACCCATTTCCCCCACTTCATGTAGGACAAAGGTGAGCCTGGAATGGATGAAAGTGAGTATCAAGTAGAGGAATTAGGTGCTCCCACATAAGGAAGAGCACCACACTCCTTGAGAGGGTGAATTTATTGTTGTACAAAGTCTTTGATGAAAGTGGAAACAAGGGAGATACCCCTAGATATTTCTTGAAAGAGTATGATATGTCACTTTTGTTCGTGTGAGTATTGTATCCATGTGTAGGAGGAAGGTTGTAAACAATACCATAACAATCTTCCAAGTGAGATGAAGGGGGTGTGTGTTTGTGAGAAGGATTGGTTTCTTTATAAGAACACAAATACTTTGTAATGAGGGTGAGATTTTGGAAATATTATGGGAAGGAGGGGTAGAATCTAACGACTCCCAATTATCACAAATGAGTTGTGTTGTAGGTGAAGAGTTAGCATCAACGTGTATAAGTGCAGGTTTTGATCTAGGAATGAAAGGATTAGGGGAGTTGGAAGTGTTGTGATCAGTCGATGAATAGCTTCGCTCATCTGCATCAATTGTGTATATCTTGTTGTTGTATTCAAACTTCATGACATAGCGAAGGGTAGATGGGACTCCTTTCATCGCATGAATCCATGGTATCCCTAGGATAAGATTGTATTGAAGGGGTCCTTGCATGATATAAATAGAGGTAGGCAACACGACAGGTCCAACCTCAATAGGTAATGTGATCATCCCAAGTGGTTTCCTATGAACATTGTCAAAGCCACGAATGTGAACATCAATAAGTTGAATGAGCTTTTTTTCCATGCAAAGTTTGTGTAGGAGGTCCATGCTACAAACATTAATTTCTAACCCATTGTCAATGAGAGTGTGCCTAATTAGAGTTTCATTAATGATCACCTTTATCATCAAGGGATCATTTTTGTTTTGAATCACAAGTGAGGGTAATTCATGCTTAGGGAATGTGATTTTTGACTGGGTGGCTTGTATGGTATGAGGGGAGGATGTTACATGATTCGTATTTATGTAAGATTGTATCTCTTCCTTTTGTATTTGCAACATTTCATGAAAAATAAGTTTGACTTTCGGTGAGAGTTGAATGATTTCCCATACAGATATGTTAGCAGGAGTCTTTTTAAGATCTTCAACACTAGGTTATTTTTGAGGAAAAGCTAATGGTGTAGGAGTGGTGTGTGGTCCTCTAGATGTTTGAGTCACTAAGTTACAACTTGGTGGCTGAAAAACACTTTTGAGTAGAGTGCGTCATGGATTTCAAGACATCTCTGAATTGTTTGTGTTTTTCACTAATGGATGATGACTTAGGAGTCTCACAAATTAAAGGAGATCCCACTTGTGTCTTCATAACCTCAAAAAAATTGTCTTGATTGGCATGATATGTTGGTGAAAGGGATTCTAATGCCACTTGAGTACCCTCACCTAGGGAAGGTTTAGTGGTTGAAGGACATGTGTCAATGTTCATATGTTTTTGCACCATGAGATTCTCCCTAGGAGGAGAGTTTTTAGGAGAACAACAATCCAAATGTTGTTAACATTCATAAGTTGGTTCTTCTAAAAGGACTTCATCGCAATTAGGAGAATGATCAATGTTTGAAGATTGTTTATCAAGAGGGGTTTCCCTAGGTGAAGGAGGACAACTAAGATATTCATGACCCTCATCGATTGTGTTGTCTAACATCAAAGTATATACTTCACAAGTAGGAGAGATACTAGAAGAAGAACAAATGTTGTTGTCATGATTACCTATGGTTGTATTATGTTGGTTGTGAAGGTGTTGTCCACTAAGAGAGGTAAAAGGAGAGAAACAACAAGGATTCTCAAAAATCTCATTATTGATTCTTCTACCAAAATATCTTTGTCACTAAGAGGAGAGATATTATGAGAAGAACAAGTATGATCATTAGGAATGGCCCAAGTAATAGTCTCTTTCACAAAAAAACTCTCATAGGGAGGGGATAGTAAATGTTTCTTAACATGTCTACATATGTAAGGTATAAGCATTGTTTGAATAAGAATGAAAAGTACATGTAACCTTTTCATGCAATGTTTTAGCAAGATGAACAATGTATATGCAAATATACAAAACATTCTTATCCAATATATACAAGATTTAGAAAATGCAAACAATGTACATGCAAGAATGAAAAGCATTTTTAACAAACTTATGCAAAGTTTTAGGAATAGAAACATTGTATATGAAAAAGTGAAAAGTACTTTTATCAACGTTATGGAAAATTGCAGAAATGTAAGCATTTTTAGATCGAATGGTGTTTGCAAATGAAGTGATTTAAAAAATGAGGAATCTAAAATGATGTTTCTGAGCTAGATGCATAAAATAAACATTCCATAAACTTTCTAGACTTATACTATATGATACTAGCAGGCTTATGAAGCACATAAATGAGGTTTCTGATGTTGTAACAGTCAGTCAAATATTTGGACAGGGAATGATTCACCCAATATGGCGAATGAGTCCTAATACTAGTTTTTTGCAAAATTTTCAAAAAATTTGGATTGGTTTTGATGTGTTTGATGTTGTATTATGCAGACCTAAGATGGAGATGTAGAATTTCAAAAAAAATTAAGGAAATTGTATGGAAAAATGCAAGCTAATGCAATTTTTTCTAATACAAAAATTTGAAACTAAACAATGCATGAAATGAGCTATTTAAAATGAGATCTAGTGAAATGCATGTTACATAAATGCAACTAACTGATATAGGTAGGTTAAGGCACCAAACAAAAGGTTAAAAATATAGTTATGAGTTCTGTAAAATGTAGTTTCAGGGTTCAAAAGGGACTAATTCACCCAGCGTGGTGAATGAGTCCCAATATGGACTTTTTTCAGAATTTTCAGAAATTTGTGAGTGATTTTTATGCTTGCTGAGAGCTATTATGCAGACCTAGGTGAAAAATAAAATATTTCACAGAATAGAAATGAATTTAGATGCCAACAATACAACCTAAATGTAATTTTTATGAATGGAAAATTTGAAACCTAGTATGCAAATGAGTTCATGCAAGTTCTAATGCAAGATAAATGCAAGATAGATGTATGATGAAGGACTCCAAATCATACAAGAAGGTATTTCAGAAAGCAGGTTCACCAAAATGAACTATAGATTTTTGGCACCCTAATCCTTTCTAGCTCTTCTAGGGTTTTCACCTAAAAGGAGAGAATAGGGCCAAAAATGTTAAGGGGTTCATTCAAATTATATTATGAGTGATGTTTATATGATTAAATGCAAGGATCTAAGTGCAATTAAGCTATGAAAATCATCAAATATGGATGCAAAACCTAAGAAACAAGTGATGTTTGAAAATACATTGTGTAATGCAACAATGAACTAGAAATGAATACAAAGCTAAATAGAAATGAATGAAACTTGAACTGTGCACATGAAATATTGAAGGAGACTAGAAATTTCTTTTGAAACACTGATGATGCTGATTTTCAGGCCCGGTGGGACTCATTCTCCATTGTGGAAAAATTAGTCCCAGTTCCAAAAAATTGCACCAAGGCCTGTTTTAGCCAAATGGGTGTCTGAATCTCCAAAAATCTTCAGGAAACAAGTACAGTGGGACTCATTCACCACTCTAGGTGAATTAGTCCATTCTAACTTTTCTGAAAACTCAAAAATTGAAACTATAGCTTTTGGTATGCTCAATTTGAACCTTCAGGTGTCTCGGTTTGAAACCCTAATTTTTGAAGCTGAAAATGACTTTTTGTGTAAGTTTTGGCCTTGCAAAAGTGGAGATGACTTCAAAAAGTTTGAAAACTAATCTTCAATAATTTCCAAGCCATCCAAGCACCTAAATCTGCAAACACACAAAGGAAGAGAGAGAAAATGTTGATTGTTAGGGCATGGGGTTTTGCCTTGGTCAAACCCCTTTTAGGTAATTAAACCAAAATAATGAAAGAAAGTAATGAAACATGAAATGATGGAATGAAAACCTTGCCTTGATGATTGATCTTGAATTTCTACAACAAAAGATGAAGATTCAACCTTGAATGTCTGAATAAGCTATTTTAATGACTTGGAATGATAAAACCCTAGCTTGCTTAACTTGAAAACATGATGAATGACAAATGAATGATAGTGATATATGAATTAGTGTTAATATACTTATATTTATAGGAAATTCACCTTATTTTCCTATTAATTGGATCCCTAAGGCCAACATGGAGAAAAATTAACTTAAAACCTAATTTTTCTCACTCAAAACCCTGAAAATGGATCAAACATGACTCATTCACCACTAATGGCAAATGGTTCCCACTTGGATGGGACTAATTCGCCACTAATGGAAAATGGGTACCACAAGGGCCATTTTTGCTAGTTGGAATGCCAAGAAGTAAGAAAATTAGGTTTATATGATGACTATGTCAGGTATTTGATCAATTTAAGCACCAAGATGCACAATATGGGTTAAGAGGGGCCTATTAATGATTATTTGAATGTAAATTAGGCCTTAGGACACAAAAATCAATGTGAAAGTGTGATTAAATACACTTTACAACACTAAAATGAGGTCCACATAGCCTAGGAAGGCGCAAGAACCAATGTGAATGTGCAAGACACATTACCACACTAGTTTATCATTAAGTTTACTTTACAATCCTTCTAAATTGATGTAATAATGTTATTAAACACATTTTATAATATTGAATTAGGGATGAATAGTTTCATTAAGTCTAGAAAAGTGTGAAAGTATCTTACAACAATTTACAACACTTTTACAAGATGTCATTAAAAGCATGTTATTCGATTTGCAAGGGTCTAAGACCTACTGTGGATGCATAAAATACCTCACAACACTAGATTAAGACCTTATTAAGTCCATTTTATCATGAATTAATCCTATGTCAAGCTAAGGGTACTTTTTTCTATGGCACAGTGATACACAAAGCTAACACTTTTTAGGACTTTTGTACAGTTTCAAAACCTTTTTCAATTCTCGATAGGGTTTTGAAAACCTATCTCACCTTTGATAGCAAAGGTTTCTTTGTTTTTTCCCTAAATTCCCTTTCAGAGAATGACTAATTATTTCATCTTATTGATGGGCAAGGTTGTTGATGTCACAACTTTCATCATTTAGTCAATTAATTATTGAACCGGATGTGTCTTAGAGCTATATGAAATAAGGATGTTTGTCATAGACTTTTGGGGGGGTTTGCACTATAAACAATGAGTTCAGGTGTCGATTTGGCTCCTTCAAGAGCTTTCAAGAGCTTTTAGGAGCTCTCAAGAGCTGAACTTTAGCGACTAATTCCTAAGGATTAATTCTATCTTATTTCCTAATTTAAATTTCTATCAACTTATTTCTGACTTCATTTGACTTGATTGAGACTAATTCATGGAAAATACTAACATTTATCTAAATTATTAATCTAGAGTGCGAAATCCAAATTTAATTCTAATTTTCTTTGAAAGAAATCTATCTTAAGATTTGTTGGAAAATAAATGCTATTTTAAAGAATAGAAATGAATTGCAAGGAAATAATGATTAACCTAGAAAACATAAATACTAATTTCCATGAAAAAATTTCCAACAAACTTCAATTCCATCTTTCCATAGGTTCCCATCATTGCTTCAATTAAACTTAATAGATAATTACCAAACTTAATTCGTACAAACAACATCTAAATTTGATTAACTTAATAAACCTTTCAATGAATCCAACAAACTATTCTAGCCATGATAAACTAAACTTAAAGGCGATTTAAACACAATTGCTAAAAATGATTCATTCAAACTTAGCATTCCAGATTTAACATCTAACACTTCCAGATTTAATATTAATGAACAAAAATAACATAAACTCAAAAAAATACCAAACAAGACCAATTCCTTTGGTTGAGCGGGCCCTTCTCTTCCTCCGATAAGATCTCTTAACACAGTAATTTGAGTTAACTTCTTATCTTCATTCAAATTGATCAAATTAGGACATAGAACAGAGTATTGTAACCATTACAAGATTTTAGTCAAAAATTATCTAACTCCTTTCTAAATCCAAAACTTGGATATTTATAACCACATCCTTATTGAATTCACAACATGGCATTAACTGCCAAGATTAAAAGCGTCTAAACTAAATATTTAAATAAAACTAAAGCAAAAATAAAACAGGACTGAGAATAGACATAGAGAAATATGCCAAATCAGCGTTGGGACTAGAAGTTCCTAAACTGACTAAAAAGAAGTTGATTTGGACTTAAGTGATTCATCATCCAGCTAGGCCGATCAATGAAGTGATTGTCTTCATTTGATTAAACAGGGAGTTTAACTCATCATCGGACTATTAAATACCCTGAATAAAACTAACTGAAAAGATGGCGGTTACATTAACTAAAAAGATCCAAGAATGAGGATCTATAAATATACATTTTGAGGACATTTGTGGGGCCTGAACTTTGGTTTTCTAATCACTCTATGTTGTAGAGGAAAATAAAAGAAGGAAAATTTTGGAATCACTCATTATAGAGTTATTCTTTGTCTTTGAGCATTGAATTTTGAATATAATATTCTATTTATGTATGATACTTTGAACTTGTATAAACCTCTAGAGTTTCTTCCCTTTGTGAATAAAATACTTTGTTATGTTATGTTCATTCTCTTTGGAATGGATTGAAATCCTATATGAAAGATCGTTTATTTGGTTGTTAATATCTTAATCTTTGTATTAATATGTTAGTGACACCCATTTTAAGTTCTGTCACATTGGTATCATAGTTATGAACCAATGTTAGTCTGCCTTTCTTTATTTTTGCTTAAAAGCATACTTATATAAGGTTAGTTGAACCATTTGAGGGAGTTGTACCTCATTAAAATTTAGAGGAAGATCACCAATGAAATAGTGATCTCTCCAACTGTTAGTAACTTTGTCTTTATCTAATGGGTGATTGAATTTAGTAATCAATTGATTTTCATAAAGAAAAATTTGTTCACTAACACCAAGTAAGAAATTATGTTGGTTTTTCTAAGGATAGACATCAATCATGTTGATCATATTGGGTATGTTATCAACATCTTCTTCATTATCATCTTGTTCGACAAGGTTAGTTGAATGACTTGGTAATGGATTGGTAAATATTTGTAAATTTTAATTAGGTGGTGTAGCTAATTTGTTCCCTTTATCATTCACACAAACCAATTGGATGACATTAGAATCGATGAGGTCTTGCACTTGGTGCTTAAGATGCATATATCATTTCCTATCATGTCCATGTGTACGATGATATTGACAAGAGGCCTTCAAATTAAATTGAGGAGATAAAAGTTTATTGTTATCAATAGGACATCGAATAGGAGGAATTTGGATCACATTCTTGTTAAGAAATTGTGACATAATAGCATGAAGAGAATCAAGTGAAACATTAGAAAAGGGAAACCTTTGAGGTTTCACTTTAGGGTTTGGAAACCTTTCCCTAATTTCATTTGAGATGTATGGTTTGTGGAAGTGTGATGGATGTGATGGGGACTTGATGGGATTTGGACAAGGTATATGATTGACTTACAACTTGAAAGGTGATTCAACCAGCCCCTGACTAAATTTGAAATGGAACTAAAGATTAAATTTAACGATTCAAGTTGACGTAATGATGCAAATTACTGTTATGATGCAAATACAATAGATTTGAGAAATCACAAATAGAAACAGACTATAGAAACGAGTTGAGTATGATACTATGCACTTGTAATATAAATTTAAGCTTAAAAATGGAGGACATAGGCACCCTAGGCACCACTATCTTTGTAGAGAAAACTTAGATCTATTTTCATAGTACTTTGGTGTTAAATCAGAGCTTTCATTTTTTTCTTGTCGTACAGTCAAATCATAGCTGAATAAGTTTGTAACTGAGTTTTCTTGAATTATCAAGGTGTAGGGTTTCAATTGTAATAATTAATAATTGATCTTCAAGCTTCCTTCAATCTACTTCAAACCTGAAACTTGCACATTCAAAGAGAGAATAAAGGTTGTGCCATTGACGGGCTTGCCTTGGTCAAACCCTCTGTTAGTGTTTCCACTTCCACAATGGAAATTTCTATGAAAAAATGATAAATGATAGGAAGGAGTGATGAATCAACAAATTTCTGCAACTCACCACCCTTTAATGGCTTCCTTGAAGGACTGAAGTCATACCCATATCCTCAAGGCTTGGATCTTTCTTGCTTGATTTGCTTGAATTGTTTGAATTGCTTGGAGACCTACGAGGATTAGACTTCATAAACAATAAGAAAACATAAACATGAACACACTCACATACATTTTGGCATGATGTTTGGATCTTGAATTTTTGCAATAAATCCTCTAATGGCTACTCTTGACTTGCTTGATAATTTTATTGATAATAATTCTTGCTCTTGATGTTTACCTCTTTCTTGTTATATTTGAAATGATGCAATAACTAGGTATTTATATGCTATCACTACTGAATTTGACACCATTTCTAACGGATTTTCATCTGTCATTTGACAAATCTTTGTTGGACAAGTGACAAAATGATGAAAATATTTTCGTAGCTATTTTTTCGTCGAAAGGCCAACAACGAATTAAACATCGAAATAATGGTGCAGATTCGTCAGAATAGCGACGAAAACTTTGTGTATCCACCGATGAATTACACTAGAATTTTGTCGCCATTTTGATGAAATGGGCAAGGAGTAGCGTTGAAACAATACTAGAAATTCTTCGCCATTTCGACAAAATGGGCAAGGAGTAGCATCAAAACAACACCAAAAGTTCTTCGAAAGTGTGATGAAATGGGAAAGTAGTAGTGTCGAAACAACACCAAGAGTTCATTGAAATTGCAATGAAATGGGCAAGGAGTAGCGTCAGAACAACACCAAAAGTTCGTTGAAAGTGCGATGAAATGGGCAAGTAGTAGCGTCAAAACAACACCAAAAGTTCATCGAAATTACGACGAAATGGGCAAGGAGTTGTGACGAAACCTTCGTCGCAGCTATAACAACTTCATCAAACCTTTTCTGCGATTTGTCAGTGGGTTTCGTCGAAATTGTGATGAAACAATGCAATTTTTTTTTAAAAAAAATATTCGTGGAAATGTACCATCGTGGAGACTGACGACTGATCATACATACAGACTGCATATTGGTTTGATGCTTCAAACGATACATTTCTTATATTGAAAAGTGCATTACCTTATTGAGCTGCTCTTTGTTTCGAGAATAGTTTAATATTCTCTACTTAACAGGGCCGACCACGTGACAGTGGAAGCTCATTTGGCCTCTCCCCCCCTCACATCACTCTCAATTCCCCATACCTAGTCATATAACATTAATCATTCATTCATCCATTACAAACATATAACATTCATTCATTCATCCATTAATAACATATAACATTCATTCATTAACATATAACATTCATTAATTAACATATTCACATTCATTCATTAACATATAATATTCATTCTTTCAGTTTTTACATATTATCAAAAATATGGTTGTCATGATATGTGTTACAATCACTTTTTTTTGTTTCTTTTTTAAAGCTACATAAAGCTGAAGTGGAGTATCATTTTCTAAATCAATATTTTTCCCCCCTTTAGTTGTTCTCCCTTTGCTCATGATCTTAATGTACGCCTAGTCATCTGCTCATGATGTGGATGTCGCTGCAAGGGGGGGTCTGCTGCAATAAGAAAGAAATGTTAAAATGATATGTTTTATTATTATTGTTACAAGTATTCCATTAATTAAAAGAACATTAGAGTGGTTCTCTTTACCTGATGGGTCCACATCATGTTCCTGAACTTTTGTTATAGACTCATGCTCAACATGTTGAACACCCTCTAAATCCTGATATGCAGTTGAAACACGAAAGGTTACATTAATTAATACACCAATTGAAATTAAATATGTTTAAGAGAACATGAGGGTGGTCCTCTTTACCTGATGGGGCCACATCATGTTCCTGATCTTCTCTAGCCTAATCATGCTCAACACATTGATCATGCTCTACATGCTCTAAAGTTGAAACACGAAAAGTTACATTAATTAATACACCAATTGCAATTAAATATGTTTAAAAGAAAATTAGAGTGGTCCTCTTTACCTGATGGGGCCACATCATATTCTTGATCTTCTCTAGCCTGATCATGCTCAACATGTTGATCACACTCTACATGCTCTAAAGTACCGGGATGCACACCATGACCTTCATCTGCACGTTGTGCTCCACCATCACCAGGCTGCATTCCAATGTCATGTGTAGTATTATCATTGCTTGAATGTTTAAAACAAATAGGCATGTAATTACTTTATGGTGGAAATTAATATTGAATAGATTACACAAGTATTCAATTTTAAATAAACTTTATTGAGTTTATTTACCTACGTGTCAAATGCAATGGAAGATTATGTTTGCCTAGTCAAGACTCTTAGGCGTTCAGCCACGGCTCCATAGCCTTGTTGGAAGGAAATCTTTAGGTCCTCTTATGTGGGAACTCTGTTGAATTCAGAGCCCTACATTTTTGCATAAGATCATGAATTTTGCTTCTATGGTGTGATAAAACCAAAATTGTTTTCAATTTATTATAATTTGGATGCAATATTTGATTTATTGATACTTACAATTCGTGCGACTAATTTCATATAACCACTAGAGCCAAGTTTGTGTTTCCCGTGCTTTTCTATTCTTTCCTTTGTTTCCTTCAATGTGTCAGGCAACCTATGAAAAGTTTGAAATACGTTAGATTATGTAAAAATAAAGAGTAATCAGTATATAATTACATTGTTGATAGTATCACATGTAGTAGCATTAATCGTTTTGGGAAAAAATCGACAAACCAAAAGTTTAGGATTTTTTGAAAAAATCAGGAAAAAATTAGGAAAAGATCGGGAAAAATTTGGATTTACAAAAAAACACAAAAATTTAAAGAAAAACAGTCATAAATTACTTTAAAAAAAAAATCTAATGGCATTTCCATAGCATACAGACATTGAGAGCAAATAAAATACAGAGTTCAATCCATGAATTATAGAAAATAGATTTTTGTTGGTTATATTCATATCGCTAATTACATTGCACAAAACATACTACAACTGCATAAATATCGGATGGTCACACCGGTTAATGCAATGCTACCACATTTTTCATACATGTATACCAAGAATTTTTATCAAAGCAGTTCCTTTGCCCTTTAGCACACTGGCTAAAATCCTAAAGCGAGGTGCTTTTGAACAAGTTATGGATGCTTGGAAAAAATCTATCAAGCATAATAGTAAGCAATAGCATAGACAAAGGCGGTGAACTATTTCAAAATACCCTAAAAAGAAATGTAGTCTCATAGTGAGTGGAATTCCATGGGGAAATCTATAGCAATTTGCTTGTCATGGCATTCATTATGGCATTTCCATCCTGTGAAACCACATTTTGAAGCATTTTCAAATAGTTCACTACCTTCCTATGCTACCACATTTTCCTTTATGTCTACAAAGCATTTTATCAAGCAGGTTCAATGCCTTCATGCTATGGCTAAAAAGTAAAAACCTAAAACAGGTGCTTTCGAACAAGCTATGGATGCTTGGAAAAAATCTACCAAAGCATAATAGTAAGCAATAACATAGACAAGGCAGTGAATTGTTTGAAAAAATGCTTAAAAGAAATGCAGTCTCATAGTGATGGAATGCCATGACAATCCATGGCAATTTGCTTGTCATGGCATTCCATCACCATGAGACTACATTTCTTTGAGACATTTTTTTCAAGTAGTTCACTGCCTTGTCTATGCTACTGCAATTTTCATACATGTCTACCAAAGCATTTTATCAAACAGTTCATTCCCTTGCTGCTATGGCTAAAAGCCTAAAACAAGTGCTTTCAAACAAGCTATGGATGCTTGGAAAAAATCTATCAAAGCATAATAGTAAGCAACAAGCCATGGTCTCATGGTTTTTTTTGCGTGAAAATCAGCTCGATTTTATGCACGTTTTCTTGCAGATTTTAAGCACGTTTTTTTAGCGATTTTGTAGTTTGAAATAGAAAAAAATCATTGACCAAAAAGTCAATGATTTTTTAAAAAAATTGGGGAAAATGTCGTCCAGCCTGTAGATTTTTTAAAAATCACGATTAATCAGAATTTTTTGCAGATTTATGCTTCTATATCACATACTTTCCTTGGCCCGGTGGTGTCTTTCCCTTTTTTCTTTTCAGCCTTCTCCTTTCCATCAGACACCAGGTCCTTCCACTCCCTCTCCGGAATCATGGGGGGATGCTCGTACTTTTTGTTCTTCTCTAAATGTGACCTATATTGGTCCCTCGCATACTTTAGATAGGTACTAGCTTTCTTAAGGACCTTGGTTCGGTTGAATTTTTTATCACCAAACAACACAACTAAATAGTTAATGAGCTCATCTTTTAAATCTTGATTTTGGGCATTCCACTATGTACGTATGGTGGGCCTGAAGAGATCCAATGTAATATCACTTAGATGTTTATAAAAAACATCATTTCCTGCAAATTGATCATGGGATCAATAGTCTAAAAAGAGCGATCAATAAGTAAATTTCAATTGGATTATATATAATAATAATTAAAACATTTTAAAGTACCTAGGACCTTCTCTATCTTTATGGGAATGAAATCCTCAGTCACCACAAGTGTGACCGGAAATGTTCACGTACTAGTAATACAGGAAGATCTAGGAAATGCTGCTAAAACATCACCAATACTAGTGACCTCTGCATCCCCAAGTACATGTCCTGACGCATGTTCTGGTATGTGTTCGCTGCCAGAGGGTGCATTAACGGATGCCTGCATGGTATGTGTTGCCAACATTTCAAAAAAAAAGGAAGACACGGATGGTAGAGATTAGGATGATGTGATATGCATGCGGCGGGAATGGACACTTGTACCAACCCTTACTCCCTCGGGCAACACTTCCGGTGCCACGATCATGGCTAGGAGCATCATGAGGAGGCAAATAACCTAAAACAACACATATTTTTAGTTCCTTGACATAAAAGTTACAAAATATAAAACCATGAATAGACAATATTTATAATTAAAGACCTCATGATAACTTACTTGCAAGTTTTGTAATCTCTCAGACAATATTTTAACCCTCTCTCTTATCTCATCTATTTGAGGCACTATGAATATCAACTTAACAATTTCTTCATTGCATTTTTTTGGATCTTCATTATCAAGAGGATTTGTTGAATAGCGATGTCATCATCACAAAATATTGACTACACCTCACTATGGATGCTCTCCTCTACTACTGGTGCCTTTCCTCGATCAGTTGACTGCAACAAGAATATTAAAAACATTATCGAAATTAACCCAAAAAATTTATGAAAAAAACATAATAATAAAACATTTTGCTCGTATCTAATTTGCACAATTACAATGAGGTAAACCTGTCAGGTAGAAGCGCCTGAAGATACATCGTGATCTGTGCTCTAGGCCAAAGCCTTCTCTGTACGATCAATGTCCCCCTATGACAAAAATTAAATATAAAAAAACATTACCGAAATGAAACTAATAGACTTACAAAAAAAAAAAAAAGAATAAAATGGTATATTGGAGTCATTAATTGGAGGTTGGGTAAAATGGTACATAGTACGTACCACCCCCATAGTAATCATGTTTGTAACTAAGCGATTCAAATTGTAATCGATTAGCAACTCTTCCCCTATAGTTATTGATTTTATCACACATACAAATACATGGTTTCCCTCGCGTGCCTCGACTATGCAATTGGCTTGCTTATTTGTTGACCCAGGTCATGTACTGTTTATAAACCCTACAATATTCCCTGATGCTTTTGGCCTTCCGTCAATATACATAGCCACTCCTTTATTTTGATCCTTATCTTTTAGTTGCATATAATTTGCTGACAGCGAATACCTACACATACTTCATGTATATTGAACCAGTTGCATCCAATCTTTGTAACTATAACAGGGTCCAACATACTCCATCAATTCAGTAACTTTTTCATAATAGACCTTTATGTTGTCCATGAAAAATAGGCACAAACCATGTAATGACGATGGTGCTATGCAATATATCCTCTCGTTGACACAAAAATCGGTGTTTATTGGAGGAAGTTCCTTGGGTACCCATTGTTTCCGTAGATTTTTGTACCTCAAGGGCACCTTGACGTCGCCTATGCTCTCATCATCATAAGAACATGATCCCCCTTTAGCAAGAAAAGATTCCATGCGTTTACAGAATTTTCTTCTAACCTTTTGACCTCTAGTTGATCTCCCTCTTTTAGACATACTACATGTCTCGCTTTCCTCTTCTCTTCCTGAATTTCCCTCGCTCGAGGAAGACAGATCTGACAAATACCTATTTGGTGGTACCTACACTCATAAGTATGTTGGATGAAGTTCTTTCATGGTGATGTGATCCCAAGGTGACATTATGATTAATCTATCATTTCATTGCTAGAATTTCACAGGTTATAAGGTAATCAAGTCTTGATAGATTCCAAACTATTGTTACTACCATCCAAGTGTGTCCATCACAAATCAAATCTACTTAACGTTTTAACTCACAAACTTTGTAACAAGTGTTAAATGTGACTATGGTCCACCAGTTACAACACCAAGGACTCAAATGTATTCTCTAATTGTAATCAAAGGACTTTTTCTCTTCATTCAAGTAAATAAACTTGAAGGGAAACACCACCAAGTGGTTTATTGGACACCTACATGACTAAAAATAACAGCAAATTTACATTTAATTTCCATATCTCTAAGTGGTTAATGGGGAGGAGTGTAATTAGGCCCTCGTTAAGTCATCATAAGTTTATGCTTTGGCAATAAAAATTATTTAAGTCATCTTAAATCTTCCTATGTCTAATTGCTAGGAGACTTTTGGTATGTTTTAAGGTAGGATGATTGGGATGAAAGAGCCCAAAGACCTGGCTCTTTCTCCATGGTATCCAAAATACATAGCAGCCGTCTTCTTATACAGCTTGGACATGATTTAAAGAACTTAGCTAGGAATTATTCATTTAACCTAAGGTTTTCTCATAATGCCATCATTGGAAAAGTATGATCAAATTCTTCTATTATGAAGAATTGGTCTATGTGCCTCTAGTAATCACTATAAATGCTTGTAAGGATAAAATGACTAATTGCATCAGGTAGGAGAGAATCAACTTTGAGTTCTTCAAAGATTATATTCCTCTATTCATAATTTTAAGGGTTGTGTGTGGAGGAGGTTATCACTACCATGAAGGGAGGAGACCTTTCCTTGTATTCTTTTATAATTTTCATTATTCTTATTTATTTTACACCTACATTTACAAATACACATACATATGCATTTATCGCTTTCATTTATTTCTCATGTAGTTTAATAGTTTGATCGATTTCATATTATATGTGTTGAAGACTTTGTGAATTTCAATTACATTAATTTATGGATATGTTGTATCTATAACACTACAAAACCATATGCTCTTTGCATTTACACTTTGCATTTAGAAATACACATTTATATACATATAAATAGACTTTTAATGATATGTTGCATTTATTGTTCTAGGAGAGCATCTAGTAATTGCATTTTTTACATTTACATTTAAAAATACATATACATACATACATACATACATACATGTTATTACATACATGAGTTGCCATTACATATATATATATATATATATATATATATATATATATATATATATATATATATATCTCTGCGGTGTATGTGTGTGTATATCATTTATATTCAGTGTTCATAAACAACCCATTAGGTCTGCACATGGATAAAAATTCATAAAATCAGATCTCCCATACATGTTTTATTGAAACCTAGGCTTGAACCTCTCATTTCACATGCTTTTCTTCACAAAACTATTGAGGACAGCAGCTATACCTTCTTTATTTCTCATCCTACGCCCTATTCATGCATCCTACAATTACAATAGTATCCATGGGGCCTCTTACACAAGCTATAGTAATCACCAAAAGTGTAAGAGCCCCTTTATATCATGTTTGGACTACAAAACCCTAAAAAATAGGGTAACTGAGATTATGATTTGTTGGTGAGCTATATGGACAAAATCATTAGCACCAGCTCATTCTTTGAGTCTTTTGAAAGAGAAGTGAATCAGGTGGTAGTTAAGTACAAACCTTATAGTGTCAAGGTGAATGAGGTGATCAAATTTGATTGGCCAACTGATGAAGAGTACCATAAATGGGTAAATGTATATTTAACTAAGGAAGAGTTAAAAGGAGTAGGCTGCTAACGGTTGAAAAATTAGCTGTTGCAGTTACAACAAATTCTAGTTTTGTTTTTTGGTGACAGTCTAGGTGTAGAATTCTTGAAGTTTTTTGTTGCTGTATCAACCATTCTCAACAGGCACGATGAACAAGAAAATTCTCTGTGGAGATTGTTGTTGTAACAAATTTTTGGAATATCACAAGGCAGTCCAATTGGCTGGTGACACGTGTGCTTTCTGGCCTGATGCTTGTTTTCTCCTTCTTTTTCCATAAGAAGGATTTCAAGGCCAGAAGTACGGGTTAGCAAGTTAGATATTTTTGGTTGATTCTAGATGAAGTTGCAGAGCAAATTGTAAAGTCTGATGGTTTTAGGGAAAATGCAATTTAGGTTTTGAGTCATTCTATAGTAGGTTTTGAATTCATGGGGATTTGATGTTTTATGACAGTACTGGCATTTGAATTGATATGGTTAATTCAAAACTCATGTCTCCATTGTACAAGCATATCTCAATTTTGAATAAAATTATCAATGGTTGTTTCATTCATCCCACTCAAGTTGTGGTGTGTATGATTCTTGTTTTAGGTTTAATCAAGGAATTAATTAAAATTTTGAATGGGATCAGAGAGGGTGGATATGTTATGTAT
>VDFB02000017.1:268646493-268687479 GCA_007258455.2 Sequoia sempervirens
GCTAGTTTTAGGCATTGATAACTACTTTGCTTCCTGTGCCTGTAGCCATAATCGATGGTGAATGTTCCAAGGATTCCTGAGGATTTGCATGACTTCCTCTGACCCAAAGTGAGGAAGCCCGATTTGAAGGTGTGTCATAATTGGGGTGACATCATTCTATACCCTATAAGCACTGTCCTAAGGGTTTATGGTTTCTAGGGAGCTCCTCATATTCTCCCATATAATGTACTATCAAGAATGGGATTTGCAAAGGTCATGTGGCAACTAGGTTGCATTCATGAAGATAATTTGATAGGAAAAGGAAAAGGGACTTTGCTCCTTGATTATATTGTTGTTTCAGACTTTATTTTTTCCAAGGGAGGATGGGTTCACTTTGATAGATATTTTCATGACTACCATTTGAAGAGTGGATCTAGGAGGCAGCATGACCCTGAGGGATTCTTTGCCCTATTTAGGAAAATAATTATGGGTGGCAAGTTTTCTCATGTTTTTAATTTTCCTGAGGATTTAATTAGAAATGAGTTTGATTTGAGCCAATAAGAATTAAATAAAGAGAAGTGGATTGCTTATGAGAAAATGTTGGTCATGGTGCATAAACAAGATCTAAAATATGATCCATTGATGGAGTTCACTCCATTTCATAAAAGAATTGATTTGTTAATGAATAATTTCAAATAAATCATGAGCACCTGAGAACCAAGAAAATAAACTTGGAATTGGATTGGGGAATTCAGGGATTAGAGGTGAGGCCTAAAGAAACAAGGCTGACCTATCAGCCACCAGTGGACATGCCTCTATATAGGAGGAATAGAGATGATAGCCGTGATGAAGGAGGAGATAAAAAAGGAAAAAAAATAATGAAAACATCATCACAACCAAGTCATGGGATTAGGAAACCTGGGGGGATAAAGATTGTGGATCTAGATTCACCACCTAGAAATGACCCTGTAGAGCTGCCATTAGAGCCAAGCCTTAAGAGGCGAAAAGTTGAGGAGTCACAAGAGGCTCTGGTGCATAAAATAATTGTAACTAATTAGGACATGTAGGTTGGTATCCCCTCCCCTCCTAGATCAACACAATTGGTGCTAACTGATATGGATATAAAGGGGCAGTGTGTACAGGATGTTAGGATGGTGGCTTGCAAGACATTCTTAGATGATGATGCCTTCATGAAAACTCCTATGTTCTTGCAGTTGATCTGTAAGATGAAACTTGAAGACTATCAGGATAAATGCAAGACTAGGAGGGAATCAAGACCTAATACGTTTGACCAGGAGAATGATGATGAAGTCAAAGATGAATTAATGGAGCAATTCAAAAGCATCACTCTTGATGAAGGAAGGAAAATTGTATCTCAGGCTGGTGTCTTACTCCTCCCTGAATGGGACATAGCTGATGTTGTAGCATTCAATCATATTATGCAGTCTAAGCATCCTATGCAAAACAGTGAAGAAGAAGTCAAGGCAACTCTACAAGACTCTGCTTTTAGTGAGGAATATGAAACTTTAGCCATATGGGCACTGGCACGTCAAGGTAGAAAACCAAATGTGGCTGATATTAGCCCAAGTCTAAGGGGTGGGCTCATTATCAAGAGAAGCTTATAAAACCTCAACAATAGAAGCCACAAGCTTGACATTGAATGTGGCCAAATTGGCCCAGAAGACAACTGAAAGAGATGAAGCTGAAAAGAAAAGCCAAATGGAAAAGTACAATGCAATAATTGGGGAGTATAGTAGAATGCAACAGAAAAATGTTGAGCTACAGTCTGGAGTAGATAGATTGAGATACGAGTAGGTGAGAGAATCCTTCAATGCCTTTGCTATCAGAGCATTACATACTACTTCGGGGTCATTGCCCCCTATTATCCCAATGATTTCTACTCCTGGATCCCCAATTTAGACACCTGCTAATAGCCCTGCACTAGGGCCAGTTGAAGAGGAAGATGAGTATTCTGAAAATCCTACCAAAAAGTAGATGATGAATAAAATCATAGAATTACAGGATGCTCTAAGGGTGAGTGAGGATGGTGCTATGGATAAACACAATGAGGTGGTTGACACTGTTTTGAGGCATTTAAATGACAAGGTTGATTCTAGATTGCCAGCTCTACATTCTTTATATTCTTTATTCTTGGGTGGAATACAAAACATTAACAAAGATCGAGAAGTGGTTCTACCTCTAGTTGAGAAGTGGATCCCTCAGGCCACTGATTTAGATGTTATGTTTAAGGCTTCCAGATTTGATGTAAATAACAATCCCCAATCATTAAAGCCTACTCAAATCTTTGTGAAATCATTGAAGGGATTCCAGGCCCTGCCTGATGATTTGAGTAGGAAAATTAGAGAACTAGTAAAGAGTTTTGATGATTAGAATGACACTTTTCTGCCAAATGTAATAGATGCACAAGGAAATATTAAGACAATGCAACAGTGGAAAGATAGGGCAGAAGAGGTTATTAATGCACAAATCAAATTGATTTGTGATGACTCAGACCATGACTTGTTGGTAAGCAGCATGGATAAAATAATTAATACCAACATGTTCTTAGAGTCATTTGAGAGGGAGGCCAGATAGGTTGCAGTGAAATTCACACCTTACAATACCAAGGTGAGGGAGGTGGTGAATTTTAATTGGCCAATGGATGAGGAATATCAGAATTGGGTGGACAATTACTTAACTTAAGAGGAGTGAAATGGTGTCTATTACTGGTACCTGACAGCTCAGCGGTTATATTATAACTGATTATGGTTTTGTTTCCATGGCAGATTTGGGCATAGGTTCTAAGGTGTAACAAATGTTGCAGCTATTGTGTAATGAGTAGAAATCAATGAAAATATGCTTTGAGACTTGGTGGTTTTGATCATAGTTTTGAATTGGCACATAGCAGTCCAATTGACCGGTGAAATGTGTAATTTCTGGCCCGATGCTTTTTTATCCTTTGTTTTCTATAAGAAGAATTTCAAGTCCAGAAATAAGGGTTGGCAAGTCAGATATTTTGAAGGTCGAGTCTAGGTATAGTTGTAGAGCAGATTGTAACAACCTTTTTGAATGTTAAGGCAATTTAGGTTTAGGTTATCCTGTAATGGGTTTTAAAGTTATGGAGATTTGATGTTTCATAAGCAGTAGTAGCATTTGAGCTATGATGTTATATCTCGAGCTCATGTCTCTCCTCTATACAAACATATCATAATTTTGAATAGAATAATCAAGGATTATGATGTTCATATCATTTCTCTAATGTGTGTGTTTTCTGTTTTGGCTTTAATTCAAAGAATTAATTAAAGTGCTTGGATGGAATCATGGATGGGTATGTTTGTAGAGGGATTTAGTAATAAGTATTGGGCTGGGATAGGAATTGACACTATTGTAATGCAATATTGCTAGGGATCATGCGTGCTAAGTATTTAAATCTGTTGTTGAATCATGAATGTTTGTGAATTTGACTCCCCAATAGTATATGGCACTGATCTAAATTGTATGAATTTGTGAAACTCTGTGTCTGTATGTCTTTGCTTAGGGCTTTCCGCCAAATTACAAATAAAATGACTATAATAAGTTACAAAATAATGTTGTAATCATCTCATGCTCCAAGTAGTTGATATTACTGGTGAAAGGCCAATTCATTTTAGTGGTATCCTATTCTGTTGAGCTATTTATGGGATTATTTGTGAATTGTTAATGATTGTTTATGAGTTTCTGCAGAGATCATAAACACATTATAGGGACCACTCCTCCTGGTCTTGCAGAGCTCCAAAGTGTAGGAGGTTATTATTTTCAAAATCCTTGTCAGCTGGTCTAGGTCCTTCAAGCTACTCCTGATTGGAATTAGCAATTCCATAGGTAGATTAGAAGAAGACCAACCCTCGCTTATGCAGAAAACCAACATGATTGATTTCCCATTATATGTCTTGAAGACTTTAGAATTTCAATTACATTAATTTATGATGTCATATATAACACTACAAAACCATATGCTCTTTGCATTTACACTTGCATTTAGAATACACATTTATATACATAGATATAGATTTCTTTTAATGATGTTGCATTTATTGTCTCTAGGAGAGCATCTAGTAATTGCATTTAAATTTACATTTAAAATACATATACATACATATATATGTGTGTGTGTGTGTGTGTATGTATATCATTTATATTCAGTGTTCAGAAACAACCCATTAGGTCTACACATGGATAAAAATTCATAAAATCAGATCTCCCATACATGTTTTGTTGAAACCTATGCCCTATTCATGCATCTTACAATTACAACAGTATCCACGGGGCCTCTTACACAAGCTACAGTAATCACAAAAAGTGTAAGAGCCACTTTATATCATGTTTGGACTACAAAACCCTGAAAAATAGGGTAACTCAGATTATGATTTGTTGGTGAGCTGTATGGACAAAATCATTAGCACCAGCTCATTCTTGGAGTCTTTTGAAAGAGAAGCGAATCAGGTGGCAGTTAAGTAAAAACCTTATAATGTCAAGGTGAATGAAGGATCAATTTTGATAATTTATGAAGAGTACATGTGGTCCACTATCGTGATGTGTGATTTCTAGCTCGATGCTTGTTTGCTCCTCCTTTTCTATAAGGCTGATTTCAAGACCGTATATAGTTAGCAGTTAGACATATTTTGGTCGAAGTCTAGATGAAGGTGAGCAAATTGTAAAGTCCGATATTTTAGGGAAAATGCAATTTAGGTTTTGAGTCATTCTGTAGTAGGTTTTGAATTCATGGGGATTTGATGTTTTATGACAGTACTGGCATTTGAATTGATATGATTAATTCAAACTCATGTCTCTCCATTGTACAAGAATATCTAAATTTTGAATAAAATGATCAAGGGTTGTTTTGTTCATCTCACTATTGTGGTGTGTATGATTCTTGTTTTAGGTTTAATTCAAGGAATTAATTAAAATGCTTGAATGGGATTGAAGGTGGATATGTTCTGTATAAGCTATTTTATTTTTTTTGTCTTATCTTACACCATTTTACGAGAATGGGGGTGCTAATGTACGAGAAGATCTTTGGAAACTAGGCATGAAAATTGAAGGTTAAAGAGAATGGGGGTGCTAAACTTATAGTACTCATTTCCCTTGGTCATCAATTTTCCCTAAGTTCCCTCAACCTCATCCCTGTGATTGCATGACCTTGTTTTCACTCCTCCAAACTCTTCCTTGGTGCTGATATTGACCTTTTTTTCACTCCTCCAAAATCTCTTTCTTGGCTTGTTGTATTGATCTTGTTTTGACTCCAAACTTTTCATCGCACTGTATTGACCTTTGTTTTCACTCCTCCAAACTCTTTTCTCGATGCTGATATTGACCTTTGTTTTCTACTCCTCCAAACTCTTCTTCACACAATGGGTATTGACCTTGTTTTTACCTCCAAACTCTTCCTCGGGTAATCGCATGACCTTGTTTTCACTACTCCAACCTTCCTGGCCAAGGCATTGACCTTTCACTTCTCCAATTTGATGAGCTACAACTGGTTTCATTAGCTTTATAGTATGTTAATTAAGTTCAAAATTTTGCCCATTTAGCTAGGTTTTAATATTCTACAATATAGTTAAGTATATATTAGCTATATTTTACATAATAAATAATAAAAATTATTCAACTTATTATAATTATATATTATATTCTTTAACAAAATTATTAAATATATAAAATTATTATAATTAATAATTAATAATAAGTATATTTTTATATAATACAAAATATAATTAATATAATATATATTTAATATAATAGTAATATATATTAATATGAGAGAGAGAAACTAAATTTTGATTGGTTGTTTCATTTCAACAATCCAAGGATGGCATGTGTCCTTGGGGAGTTATGCTCAAGGTAGCATGCCATTTGATTAAAGATATGATAGTTCTCCTTTAAGACCTCTTCAATGTACCCATTGCACACTTAAGGAGACAAAGATAAATATAGGGAAGAAAATATAGAGAGAGAGGGAGATAATGACAAACATACAAATAGAAAGGGAGACAAAGAGATAGAGAGGGGTAGAGAGATAAAGAGATAAGGATGAATAGAAAGAGATATAGGGAGGTGATTGATATATCTCTCCCTGTTGCTCTCTATATCTCCCACTATCTATGTCCTTCCCCCTCTATCTATTGAGCTATCTCTCCCTCTCCCCTTTCTCTCTCATTCACTCCATCTCTCCCTCCATCTCTCCTACTCTATATCTCTATCTCTATTTCTTTTTATCTCCTCTTACTCATCTCTATCTCTTTCTATCTATATCCCTTTCTCTCCTCCCCTCTCTATCTCTCACCATCTCTCCTCCCTATCCCCCTATCCATCGACTCTTTATCTCCACCTCTCTTCCTTTCTCTTCCCATATATCTCCATCTCTCTTTCTCTTCCCATATATCTCTATCTCTCTCTCTTTCTCTCCCCATATATTAACTAAGAAGTCATGCAAGCATACAATAGTATATGTTGGTAAAACTATAATAGTGTTTTATTAAACTATAAGTAACACTTGTCTTTCTAATGTCAAGCCTTCTTATAAAAATAGTGTTTTATCAAACTAAAAGTAGATTATTGTCACCACTCTTCATTCAACATGAAATGCCAAATGTAGCAATTGTTTTGTTGCTTTTGTCAAGTTTCATTAACCAATCTATTTACAGGGTTGAATAAAGTTGTGTTATGAACCTTCATCTCTTTAAAATAATTAGACAATGTAGACACCTAAAAATGGTCTAGAGAATCTAATTAACCCTAAATTCATCTACTTAGTAAAGAAATAGAAATATTTATTTATATTAAGTACATTTTTAATTCTTCTATTTTATCACATTATTTTCCTCTTAATTAAATAAACAAAATTAAAAACTTTGTTTTATTTAATTATTATCATTATTATTTCTTCTATACTTTATCCATCAATTCTATCATAAAATTAAATACACAGCTTCAATAGTTGATATTATTTAATTATCTCATCACATTTCTTCTTAATTAAATAAAGATATCCTAAAATCTTTAATTTAATTATCATATTCCTTCTATTTTAATTTAATAAACAACTTCTATAGTTTGTTTTATTAAATTATTTATCTCTCTTTTTGCTAATTTAAATAAACCAAAAATATTTAAATAATGCATAAATCTAATCCCTCTATTCACTCACCAATAAAATTAAATTTTTCAAATCTAATTAATTCAACTGGCATTCATGGGAAAAGCCTCGGGGACAAACCTACAGGAAATCCTCTCAATCTTCTACCTCAAATCTTTCCTCTCATTTTTCCTGGTGTTTTTATGGGTAGGAACAATCCTCCATGATCAGCTCCACCTTCTCATCTCATACCATTCAAAATCTTCAGATTTAATCTCAGCCTCTGTTGTGTTACCCCTGTGCAAATGTTCTGCTGAGAATCTATATATATAGCCTTCCAATGCATCAAAATCATCCGAGAATCATCATCCTTTATGCAAACTTACTCTACAGGAATTAGTACTCAAGCAACCAATCAATCATAATCATTTAGCATTAGCATTTTAGTATCATAGCATCATGGCATTAGTAGATTTTATATCACGACAGCATCATAGTTTCTTTTTACTATAGCTTTCATCAATTAGGATTCATTTACAGTAGGATCATATCCTCTAGAATTCATTAGCAATCTTAACATCATTGCATTTAGCATCCATTCCATTCTCTAGATAGGAATTTTAAACAGTTACGGTGCTAACAAATTTGAGAGCTTCTGTAATTTGATAAATCTTTGGAGATAGGAGACAATGAGATGCTTTCAGGCTTTTCTATGTTTTAAATTAGTTTAATTCATGTTTAATCTTGATAAAATGTTTCATTAAGAGATGTATTTAGTTGTATTTAGTTTACATTTTCCACACTTACATTTTGGCACTTTTTTGAAATGTAATAGCACTTTTATCTGATGAAATGGCGCATTTCTTTGTTTTAGCATTTATAATGTCCTTGTAAGTGCATTTATATCAAAGTTTCTGTGATTTTCGTCATTTTTTTCTTGATGTTCTTGATTTATGATCGTAATACTGAAAGGAATTTTCTCCAAAAACAATGCTCCACCATCACATCAATACAATATCATTGACCAATTACAAAAGATACCCACATAAATATCCATTTTAGAACTTCTCAAAATTTCACCATCACACAAGGAAGTTTCAGAACAAGCTCTCATTGCTACAATGGTCCCTAATAATTTGGATGTTTGTCAATTCCAAGCCATAGTGGGACATCTCACCACACCTCATTGTCTATTGTTCTTTGAACAAGATGATGTATCTATACATCACCCACACAATGCATCCTTGAATATCAAAGTTCTCATCCATAAACACTGTGTTAAGCGTGTTCTGATAGATGGAGAAGCTGGTCTAAATATTTGTACCTTGAAACTAATTCATGCACTAGGCTATTCTGACAATGCCATTGCCACCAAGAGAAAAATAACAATAAAGGCATATGATGAAGAGGAAAGGTCTTCCAGAGGACTTATCATACTTCCAATCTAGGTAGGGCTGATTGTGAAAAACATTGTTTGTCAAGTGTTAGACAGAGATCTAACATACAACATACTATTGGGTCATCCATGGATCCATGACATGCAAGCAGTACCTTGAACATACCATCAATGTCTAAAATTTCTAGTAAATGGACAGGAAGTCACCATATCAGCTGACAACAACAATCCATAGATTTGTAACATGTTGAAGGAAACTCAAGACAATCTGATACCTCATAACCGAGGAGTAAATACTTCTGATTCATCTACTATGGATAGCCAACCTAATTTTATATCTAAATGGGTTGAGAAAAAGAATCTAGATAAAGAAATAACTATCACGGACACATCAAAAGCTAAAGGTCCTATAAATGAATTATCACAACAACTTTTAGAAAAGGTTCAGATAAATGAAGAGGGTGTAGGAGAATATTCTCTTGAGAAATCTTTGTGCCTATCACAGTTACTACCATCACCAAAAACATATGGACAACCCATATTAAAATCTCCAAGATCATCACAACCCATCACAACTCTAAATGAAAGGTTCATAAAAGCAGGCACACTCGAAGAGGAGTCTAAAGACAAAGCCATTCTTAGTTGACTATACAAAGACGAGGAAGCATCAACATCAACAAACGTCAGCATCAAAATAGATCAGTATGGAAAAGGGAAGGCCATTTTAGAGAAAATGGGTTACAAAGGTCAAGGACCAATTGGAAAGAGAAAGGATGTTATTATTGAACCCATTTAGCCTCTCACATTACAACCTAAAGACAAAATGAGATTAGGCTACATAACTGAGCAAAAAGAAGAAGAAACCCAAAAAGTAGTGGAAAGGATATTACAAATGAGAGATGGCTCTGACACAAACTCAAATGAATATGAATGGGATCATCTATTTGCTACATCATATACTGATAAAGAGATTGATATTATCCAAACATATACACCCTTACGAGAGGAGGGAAAAGGTTCAAGAATTAGAACATTTGTTATGGGATCAACAAATATTGATGACTCAAGCGAGGACGATCAGACATCGAGTGAGTCAGAAAACTTGGAGGTGAGTACCGTCATAGACCTTGAACATCTTACAAATAACTTTGACCACCTAGCTATCATGACACTTACAATAGTTGTCCTTATTCAATCTAATGACTTGTTACCATTAATGCACTCCAAACTTATTGACTGGGAACCCACCGAACCTAGTCTTATACTAGTCTTTTCAAACGATGACACCATCATAAATTATCTATGTTGTGACAAAACTGATACAAGTACTATCCATAACACTCATATCGATACTTTACATTAGGAGGGTGCCAAATCTTTTAGTTGCAAAAATGATAACAGGAAAAATAAATCTAATCATGAAAACCTCTCTAAGGCAGCATTAGATTTTGAAAAGAGAAAAATAAAGAACGTATCCAACAGCAAAAACCTTTCTGAGGCACTAAAGGATGAAAGATTTGACACTCTCCCAGAACATTACCATGACAGATCATCAGTACTGGTAGAGCCAACACAGTCTATAAATCTAGGAACATCTGAAGAAGCAAAGATCTTACATCTAGCAGCATCCATGACAGAATAGGAGAAGCTGACATTCACTAGATTCTTTAAGCAACAACAAATAAATTTTGCATGGTCTTATTTTGACATGCCAGGATTGGATCCACAACTTCTAATGCATTATTTATCACTACCAAAGGGAATCAAACCAGTCAAATTTTTTTTGAGAAAGATGCATCCCCACATGGCCCTTTTGGTTAAAGCTTAACTAAAGAAATTATTAGATGCATGCTTTATCAGATCCATAGATTATGCAGAATGGATCTCAAACATTGTGCCAGTATCAAAACCTAATCATAGCATCAGAATATGCATATATTTAGAGATTTAATCAAGGCATTCCCAAAGGATTATTTTCCTTTGCCCAGCATTGACATAATTGTTGATCTAACAACAAGACATGCCATGTTATCTATAATGGATGGCTTCTCAGGGTACAATCAAATCAAAATAGCACCTGAGGATCAAGAAAAGACAACATTCACTTGCCCTTGGGGAACATTCTGCTGGAATTTCATGCCTTTTGGATTGAAAAATGTAGGTGCAACATATCAGCGAGCAATGACCACAATTTTTCATGATATGATGCATACTTTCATGGAAGATTATGTGGATGAAATTTTAGCAAAATCACACACTAGGGAAGGACATCTAGAAATACTTGATAAGATCTTCACTAGACTAGAAAAATTCAATGTAAGATTGAACCCAAAGAAGTGTATCTTTGGGGTGACTTCAACAAAACTTCTTGGTTACATATTTTTAGAAAAAAGGTATTGAAGTGGATCCAGCTAAGGTTAAGGAAATAATGGAGATGCCACCACCTAAAAACATTAGTCAATTACGGTCCCTACAAGGCAAGTTACAATCCATTAGAATATTTATCTCCTAGCTAGCAAATAAGAGTCATCCATTTAACCATCTACTTCATAAAAATGTTTCATTCAAATGGGATCATAACTGTGAAACAAATTTTGACTAGATAAAGCAATATTTGGTGACACCTCCAATAATCATGCCACCCATAGCAAAAAGACCACTATTACTATATATTGCAACAACTAAAATATCTTTAGGAGGTCTATTATCACAAGAGGATTCTGAAGGAAAAGAACAAGCAGTTTACTACATCAGCAGGACTCTCAATGGATATGAAATAAACTATACATTCATAGAAAAGGCTTGTTTAGCAATGGTATTTGCCACTCAACAATTGTGACACTACATGTTGACTCATACAGTCAGGCTCATAGCAAAAATAGACCCATTAAAATACTTAGTAAAGCTGCACTAACAGGAAGACTTGCAAAATGGGTCATGATATTGAGTGAGTTTGATATCCAATATGTTGATAGGAGAGCCATCAAAGGAAAGGTAATAGTAGATCAACTAGCTGAAGCTCCATTACAGGATCATCATCCAATGCACATTGAATTTCCAGATACTGACATCATGAATATTACAACTCAACAATGGAGATTATACTTTGATGGATCATATACGAGGAGCGGGGGCAAGAATTCTATTTGTCACACCTCAAGGACACACTATTCCCAGATCTTATAGGTTAATATTTCCATGCACAAAAAATATAGCTGAATATGAAGCATTGATTATCGATATCAAAATAGCTATTGAATGGAAAATCACAGAAATACAAATGTATGGGGACTCACATCTTGTCATCTATCAAGTAAATAACGAGTATCAAACAAAGGATGAGAAGCTCATGCCTTATAAGAAAATGATAGATGATCTAAAGAAATACTTCATGGATATCAAGTTTGAGAAAATACCACGGGAAGAAAACAAAGCTACAGATGCCATGGCAACAATTGCATCCCTTTTGCAATTATCAGAAAAGAAAGGTCGATATGAGTTTATGGTTGAACAAGTATCTAGTCCTGCATACAATAACCCTGATTCACAGACCATATGCCACATACCCAAAATTCAACCCTCACAATATGGAGAGATCTATACTTACCTCAAAGACAACATTCTTCCTCTTGACCTCTCTAGAAACCAAAAACGTAACTTTATCTGTCAATCAGCACGACATACATTAATCGCTGACATCCTTCACCATCGAGGTTTAGATGGTACTCTTCTCCAACGTTTGGAGCATCGTGAATCTGAAACATCCTTACAAGAGGTCCATGAAGGTATTTGTGGGACTCATTCAAGTGGGAAAACCCTAGCTAAGAAACTCCTTCGTTTAGGGTATTACTGGTCGAATATGGAGAAGGAAGCATATCAATATGTTAAAAGATGTCAAAAAATGGTAATCTAATTCATGCGATGGTGCAAGAATTACAACCATTCACATCCACATGGCCCTTTGTCAATGGGGACTAGACTTGGTGGGGAAAATACATCCTTCTTCATCAAATGGCCACAAGTTCATCATCACAAAAAAAGATTATTTTACAAAATGGATAGAAGCAGTTCCTTTGACAACTATCACTGGAAAACAGATTTCATCTTTCATACTCAACTATCTCATATGTCGATATGGGGTACCTCAATCCATTATTTTAGAAAATGGAAGGCCTTTTAAAAATCAAGATGTCCAGGAATTATGTGAACAATTCCATATTCAACATTGTTTTTCAAAACCATACTATCCATAGGGAAATAGACAAGTCGGAGCCTCAAACAAGACAATCCTGAAAATACTAAAGAAGATGGTAGATGATGGTGGACATGATTGGCATGTTCAATTAAATCCTGCATTATGTTCCTATAGAACCAGTATCAGAACACCAACAAGAACTACACCATACACCTTGATGTATGGATCAGAGGCCATTCTACCAATTGAGATAGAAATACGATCACTCTGTGTATCACTAAAAGGTCTCATAGCAGATGAAGATTACAGAGTTTCAAGGCTACAGGAGCTGGAATTACTAGATGAACACCATCAACAAGTAGTAAATCATTTGAAAGCCTACCAACAAAGAATGTCAAGGAGTTACATTCATAGGGTAAAACCTAGAATTTTTCAAGTTGGTGACTTGGTCCTAAAGGAAAACCCTAAAAATCAGCAAGATAGAGAAAAGAAAGGGAAATTTGAACCTAACTAGTTAGGTCCCCTTGTTATCATATCAGTGTATGGATTAGGAGCATATCAATTGTCTACACTCGAAGGGGATCTATTTGATGAACCTATCAATATCATCCATCTCAGAAAATTCTATACCTAAATCACTTAGTGCATGAATTAGTTTTTGGAAATGGTTACCTTGATGAAAACCTAGCAAACAGGCATTCTGGTGATAGAAAAATACAAAAAAATAAAAAAAAAAGACAAAAATAAATAAAAAATAAAAAATAAAGAATGAAAAGGAGCAATAAAAACATATAGTGAAAACCTAGAAGCAGGCCCTATTTGTGATTTAAAAATCAGCTCTCCCATCTATTTGGACACATTTCATGGTCATTTGATTTCCTCCATCATTTTTTTTATATCCATTATCATTTCCTATCAAATGGTCATATCCCACCCTAGCTTGGGGGAAACATCTGAAAATCATTGGGGGCAACATAAATTTTGAGCTTCACAAAATGAACAAAAACAACGGAAAGAGTGATCAAAACACAACCCAACATGGAATATCAATCATCATCAAAAAGGCATCAAACATCTAGTTTACAACAGAAAAATACAAAAAAAATCAAAAATGAAAAAAATTAAAAATTAAAAACATGTGTATGTGTCAGTCGAACTACGTGGTCTCTGCGTGTATAACGTAGGAAAGGATAACCTTTGATCAACCCTCGAGGCCGCTAGGATAGGTCTTTAGGTTAGTATGATCCAAAATCTCAAAAACACAAAAACATCACAAAATCAGGATGGATGATCTAATCTGAATAAATGATTGAATACTATAAGAAAATGAAAGATATGTTGTACTTTTGATCAATGTTATCATTTCTTTGGAGCAACTCAATGATGTATTGAACTAGAGAAGCTAGGAAGAAGAAATGGTATTTTTCTTTGTCTACTGTCTATGAATTAATCATAATTACTGTGTGAATCATCATGGGAAATGCTCTACAAAAGTATCATGGATGACATTCCAATTCACGTAGGAAAGTGGTTAATTCTTGTTTGTTTTACGCAAGAAATACTCAGGTCATCTCAATTTAATTATACCTTGATGCTTGTGTTAGCTTGCAATATCAAAAATCATGAAAATAGTACTCAGGTCATCATCGGTTTATATTATACCATTGATGCTTGTACTCACTTTCAACATTTTAAAGCTCAATGATGATACAAAAGCACAAAAGTATTGTTAAAATTCCTATACCAACATATAGATTTGCATAATAAAAGTAGACTGCATCCATAATAGTGACATATGTGTAGAGTATTTTTTTACAAAATAAACTGGTGAATCATTCCTTAAATAAATTATCTTTTTTCATACAAGATTGAGTATACTTGACAACATCATCATTTGCATCATCATCATATAGGTTGCATCATCATAATCATTTGCATATATTCAAAACACTTGAATCATCATTTTATCATTCAATCATTTCAACATACATATATCTATATCATTCTATTATACTTAAAATACATCACAATCATCACATTCATCCTTTTGTTGTATCACATATTCACATATAATCCATCCATTTGATAATTAATTCCAACATGTATCATTCCACATTTTCATCCAATAAGTAACACTTACATCACATATAGTATATCATCTACACACATCAATCCATAATCATAAATCCATATACATCATACATCCGTGTACATCATAAATCATGCATCCATATATGATACATCCATATATTACTATTAGTTGCATCATAGATAGAAAAACATCATATCAAAGCATAACATCATGAAAATAAAACAATCACATAGCATATAAAAATAAAAAAACAATTCATCCATCAGCAAATCAAATAGAACATATCATGATCCATAGAATATACTGCATCTCATATATATCAAACTCTCAATGTCAAGTATACAATGATGTCTAAAAATGAAGAAAGATAACACATCAAATATGGTTGTTCATCCTTATAATCAAAGTACAGGGACACAATCATGTGCTACTAGCTCCAGATGGTGTAGGCATAGCAGGATTAGGACCCCTCCCACCAAAGGAACTGAGATCCCTAGGATCTCTGGGTAACGACTGAGTAACACCTGCACTAACAGTCCTGGATTGTGATCTTCCCAAACGAGACCTCGCATAGCTCACTCTCTGCTTAGATGACACTGCATCATAATACATCCCTCTATAAAACTCAATATCCTCACCAATACGAGCAACCTCTCGCATGTAATATGCTAAGGAGGTACCATCTGCTAGTCTCTGCAATCTATGTAATCTACTAAGGAGGTACCATCTGCTAGTCTCTGCAATCTATCGGCCAAAGCCTGAGCACCCTCTGCTGCAAACCTGGCCGCATCTCTCGCAGCAGTCAATGAAGTAACCTGTGCCTGAGCTGTCTCGGTTGTCTGTCTCGCTGCATCTCTCTTGGATGTCAATGCTGCAATCTATGACTGAGTTGTAACTAACTGAGCTTGCACACCCGAAAGAGTCTCTATATGTAACTCAGCCTGTGACTGCATCTAAGCCTGTCTCTGCTCTAATAAACCCTTAGTTTGAAGAAGCTGCTCCTAAATAGTCTCTAACTGCACCAGAAGATCTGCTAGTCACAGCCGTACTAAAACATCTCCCACATCTTTCCTCTTACGAGGCACGATCTCACCAAGCAAATCTAAGGTAGGGCCCAATCCAACTGCAGCCTCTCCACTATCGAATCCCTCATCTCCGCTGCTCTCCTCTCCACTACTCTCGCCACCAACATCCTTATCACCACCAACATCCATATCCTCCACCTCAATATCCTCCTCTACCCCAACATCAACCTCAGGCTCAATCTCTGCCTCACCACCAACATCCACATCCTCCACCTCAACTCCTCCAACATCCTCTCTCCTCTGTCTCTGACCATGAGCAATGGGAAAATCCTCCTCTACATGTAATGGAGCAAGCTCATCTAGAATAGTAAGGCATGGAAATGGATGCAATGCACAATACTCAGAATAATCTATTGTAAGAGGAGCATCAACGATATTTGGCTGAATGTCCCATACAAATGGCTGTAACCCCTGAAACTCCTGAACTACCGTGGCATATGACAAACAAGGCCCCCAATCTGCTATATCTGACTGCTGACGTGCATAGTGAGCGACACCCTGGGGCATACCCTGTACCATCCCATACTGTTTGTAGACATGTTTGATCAAGAATCTCTCTAAAACCCAACGAGCACGACCAATCAAGATCATCGTGTAATGCTCAAAAATTGATGTTTACTTAGCCACAATAATTTACCAAACTTAATACATTCCAAGGATAATAAAAATAAAAGATACCCTTTCCATAATTGCTCAAAAGGAAACTTTAGAATATATTTCCATTCCATGTATGTAGATCAAATAAATTTAATTAACAATAAGGATCATTGCAATGATACATATATGATTTCCAATTGCATATCGATGAGTTTCCATAAGTTTTCTCAAGTTTTCATTTACATCACTAACTTTCAATCAGTACATCTATTTCAATGTTACATCAAATCTTTCTTTTCAATACATCTATTTCAATGTTACAATACTAAATTACAAATAAAATTACATTTGAAAGAGGGATTTTCAAGCCATTCCAAATAATACATGATTACATTTATAACAAATAAATCTTTGAACCTCAACCGCCGTGACACCACTGGTCTTCTTGCAAGTTGGGCCAAGAGTGTGATTAAGGCGCCTTTTCTGCCCAACCACGAAGTTCAATACTTCCACGGGTTTCTTCCTAACTCGAAGAAATCCCCAGCCCTGCACAAGGAGCCTAGCAACCTGAAACAACAACGCAGGAGGGAACTCTCGATGCAAGCTTGATGCCTATATGCATTCCTAACATGAGAATTACATAATTCTTGCAAACAGGAGGTGGCAGAGACCTATATTCATTTAGTTCTAGGCTTTTAATTCCATCTATTTCAATGGTGCAAGTGCTTGGCCAAGCAAAATAAAATAAAATAAATGATAGTTTTAGAAAAGGTAAAACTACCATCTCTATCGGTCCACCTTCGGCATCCTGTCCCAAAAGTTCTCAAAATATAGTAAATAATGCAATTCCATCTAAGTTCACTTTCAAGTCTACACATTTCTAATTTTCAAAGAGGTTTCAACATTTTCCAAGGTTTTCCAAAAATTATCAAAATAGCTTTCATGCATGCATTCACTAAATAAAGTTTTCCTTGTACAATTTCAAGTGAGTTTTCAATGCAAAATAAATTCAGTTCCAACTCTATTTTCAAAATTAGTTTGATCACAGCAAAGGATTTTGATAGTTTCATCAAAAATAAGAGATTCACTTTTATCAAAAAATTCTCTAATTTTGAATGTATTTCCAATAACCTACATTTGCTATAAAGTTTCAAACTCAGTTTCAAATCTAGTCTTATGTGTGTTCTCTAAGTTCAGATAAGATATGTGATATCTCACACAATGCATCGATATTCAGCAATAAATTTGGTTTGAGAAAAATATGTTCACAGAAGATAACTAAATTTGTATTGAGAACAAGTTTGCTATTAAACACAGAGTCATTTCAGAGGATTCAAACAGCTACTTTTCAAAGATTTGATTTCAATAAATAAAAGTCTACTGTACAAATCTGACTATGTATTTATAAAATAATCACAAACACTTAAATACCTAGTAAACTTATGGCTGAAAGTATATATAATATGCTATGCTTCAGTTTAATACCAAAGACAAGAAATAGTGCTTCCTGTAGATAGCAATAATACTTATGCTAGGTATATATATATATATATATATATATATATATATATATATATATATATATATATATATATATATATATATATATATATATATGTGTGTGTATAATATCAATGTGTATATAACTATAATTATATATTTATATATAAATATATTTGTGGGTATATAACTATAAATATATATATTTATATATTTAAATATGTATTCATCCCTATATATTTCTATGTGAATCTACTAACAGAGAGTAAACAAGATTTACCAAAACCAGAATTTATTTGTGCATATATTTACAAATATGAATGTGTAAATATATATATATATATATATATATTGTTGTATATATATATATGTATAATTTAAACTTTATATGCAATGTTTCCTGCTGTGCACAGAAAGCAACGGATTTAAGATTTGCAGCTTTTAAAAACTATAAAATAAATGTTAATTCACTGTGGTATATAGTGTGAGGCCAACACCTCCCCATAGGGGAAGGTGCTAGTTGGGAGGAGGCAGCACCTCCTCCACATGCCTTGGCCTGTGGAGGGCGCTGTCCTCTCATAGCGCCGCCCTCCTCTATGGCGGGACTGGGGGTGTATTCCCCATACAAATAAACATTATTCAATAAAAATCACTGCCAGATTTTGAATGGATTCACATACTACGAACTTTGAATTGTCATAGGGTATTCATAGATGATATATATATATATATATATATGCACAAAAATATGTGTGTGTATATAAATATAAATATATATATATATGTATATTTATTTACAACACCATAGTACAAAAATTGGAAAGAAAACTCAAGAACAACAAATAATAAAGAAGAGAAAGATAAACCCTAATCTGAAAGGAGTATAATTGTGCAAATTCTTTGTATGCACTCAATGAATGTAATATTTTCTCAGAATTTTACATATTTGTACACAATTCAAATTGGCATTCAAATTCTTCAGAAGCATTTTCATATTTCAACAAGATTTGAGAAAAAGAATGAGAAACCTGGAGTTTACGCTTTCAGCTGGAAATGGTCTTCAATCAACTTCTTTCCTTTGCCCCTGTTCAATTTGGTTTTCCTAAGCAAGTTTCTTCTTCTCTTTCCTTCTTTCTAGCTGCTTCTCTAGCTCTTTCTTCTCCTACTATCTTCAAAGGAACAATTCTTAACTCTCTATTTCAAAGATTCAACATCTTCTTGGTATCCATTAAAAAAAAGATTGTTGAGCTTTTTTTTTTACAAGAAATTTTTTCAAGAACCGTTGCCTTCACGGGAACTACTTCCCTATTTAAAATTGATTTTCCATTCACAATTTCCTAACCTAATCTTGAAATCTATTTTAAAATTAATAATAATTTTCAATTCAATTGCATGTAAATCTCCTTTTTAAAATATTTACTCAATAATAAAAAATAGAATAAATATCTTATAACTAATGGTTAACTTATTAATGCAAAGAGTAAGACAAAATACAAGGAGAGTAGAATGCATGAGTATTTAAATCTAAAAATCTATAATTAAGTATATATTTAAACTTAATCCTTTATTTTGTCATGCTTTATTCTATTTAATTTAATAATTATTATTTAATTTGCAATCAATTCAAAACAAACACACGAAAACTAGACATTCCTAAATACAATCTATATGAAACTAAGTGGTGTGTGTGATCGAGAGGTCTTCCTGCTTTGTCTTGTCAAGAAGCTAATCTCCTCTCCTTAATCACCCCCTTGGTCTTTGACTTCCTGCAACTCAAGTGCACTCAGGCACACAACAATAATTGAATTAGTATCACATTAAGATATAAATAAAGCAATACATTACATTAATAAAAATGTTTCTACTCTATTTTGTTTCATTTCCAAAATTAAAAGAATTCAATACTTTTCAACTTTTCACAATTTAAATAAACACTTTCATTTATCTCCACACCAAAACACCATCATATTAATTATTATTCTACTAGGCACAATAAAACATGTAATAAATCCACACAAAGCCAAAAGTAACCTGCATCAGGATTGAGATGTGACATCCTTCCCCACTAGGAAGAGGCATCGTCTCGATGTCATTACAAACCACAACAAAATCTGAAGCATCAGTGTATCATAAGTCTCTAAAACAAGAAAAGAAAAACATGCTAATATCTCAAATGAGGAAAAGCTCTATCAATGTCATCAGCGTTCTCCCAAGTGGCATTATCCTCTGAATATTGGTCCCATTGGACCCTATACTGCATAATGTCCCTTTTCTACAACTTAACGTTGTGCTCTTCCAGTATCCTGATGGGCTCCACTTGCATCACTCCTGGGTCCTATACCTGCAACGCATGCTAGTCAAGAATATGAGCTACATCTGGATGGTAAGGCTTAAGCACCGAGACAAACATTATGGATCCAGGATAGAGCTGGTGGCAGAGCAAACCTGTAAGCAACTGGATTAATCACCTCCAAGACATCAAAAGGCCCAACAAACCTAGGGGAAAGCTTTGAGTTCTTGTCGAAAGAGATTGAGCTCTTATGCAGCCGAACTCTCAAAAAGACCTTGTCTCCTACAAAGAATTGTCTGAAAGTTCTATTCTTATCTGCAAGACTCTTCTGTCGATCTAAAGCTTGCTTAATCTTTTCTTTGATAAGCTTCATTTGGTCTTCCATTTCCCTCAACATTTCAGGACCAATCACAATCCTGTCCTCAACCCTATCCCAACTGATGGGTGTTCAAAATTTTTCTCCATAAAGAGCCTCAAATGGTGCCATACCCAAAGAGGCGTGGTAGGAGTTGTTGTAAGCAAAATCCACCAAGGGAAAATACTCCTCCCATCTATGTTGTTGCTCCATACAATACATTCAGAGGAGATCCTCCACAATCTGGTTCACCCTCTCAGTCTGACCATCGGTCTGAGGATGATATGTCAAACTGAAATTTAATTTAGTTCCCATGGAATAATTTAGAGTAGTCCAAAATTTGGAAGTCATCTGAGTGTCACGATCTGAAATGATCACCTCTAACACTCTATGCAGTCAAAAGATTTCCTGTACAAATTTCCTCGCCAAAACCATTGAACCATCCTTGAGGTTCCCAAGAATGAAATGGCCTACCTTAGTTAATTTATCCACCACAACTAGGATGGAATCATGTCGATTCCTAGACATCGACAATCCCTTAATAAAGTCCATAGTTATCACCTTCCACTTATACTATGGCACCTTGTGCGGATATAAAAGTCCTACCGGATGGACATGCTTAGCCTTAACTCGCTGGCATTCCAAACATCGAGCTATAAATGCAATAACATCTCTTTTGAGTCCAGGCCAGAAGTATAGAGGCTTGAGTCCCTCAACCATTTTAGTCACACAAGGGTGTCCTGAGTATGGCACATTATGGAATTCCTCCAGCACCAACTCTCTCAACCCTACAGAGTTAGGAATGTACATACGACCCTGGAACCTCAAGAGTCCATCAGACTCAAATACATATCCTACAAATATGTGATCTAAAGGATCTTGCTCTAGGGCTTGTTTCACCCTTTCATACTGCTCATCCCCAGGTAAAGCCTAAACCACCTGCTCTCTAAAACTAGATTTTATGGTAACCATGGCTACTAAATGTCTTCTCCTACTCAATGCATCTGCTACCCTATTTTCCTTCCCTTTAATGAACTCAATGCCAAAATCATATTCACTCATAAATTCCAACCATCACCTTTGATGAGCATTTAGGTTGGGTTGAGTAAATATTTACTATAATCCAACATGATCTATTTTAAATTCAAATGGCTTACCCAAGAGATAGTGTCTCCACATCTGAAGGGCATGTACTATGGCTGCCAGCTCTAAATCATGTGGTGCATAATTTAACTCATGTTGTTTCAGCTTCCTTGATTCATAAGCCACCACTTGTCCTTCTTGCATGAGGACATCTCCTACCCCCTCTCCTGATGCATCAGTAATCACAGTAAAAATGACCATTCGGATCAGGCACAACTAGAATAGGTGCAGAAGTGAGCTTCTCTTTTAGCAACTGAAAAGCTTTTTCACACCTGTCACTCCACTCAAATTTCTTTCCCTTCTTCTATACTACAGTAATGGGTGTTGCTATTGTCGAGAACCCTTGTAAAAATCTCCTGTAATACCCTACAAGTCCCATAAAGCTTCAAACTTTTGAAACATTCTACGGTTCCGGCCAATCTAAGATTGCCTTAATCTTATTTGGGTCCACGGCTATCCCTTCTGCTGAAATAACGTGTCCCAAATAATGCACCTCATATCAGATAAAAGTACATTTGGACATTTTCCCATATAACTTATGTTCCCTCAACCGCTGCAATACTATCCTCAAATGCTTCTCATGCTCTTCCTCTAACTTGTAATATATCAAGATATCGTCAAGGAAGATCAAAACAAAGTTATCTAAGCAGTCCCAAAAAACACTGTTCATCAAATTCATGAAGGCTGCAGGGGCATTGGTTAACCCAAACGGAAGCACTGTGAATTCGTAGTGCCCGTACCTTGTCCTAAATGCAGTCTTGTGAATATCTTCATCCTTTAACCTCAACTGATGGTACCCCGATCTCAGATCTATTTTAGAGAATACATTGGCATCTTTTAACTAGTCAAAAAAATCATCAATATGGGGAAGCATGTATTTATTCTTGATAGTAACCTTGTTAAGCATCCTGTAATCAATGCATAACCTCAAGGTCCCATCCTTCTTCACAAATATAACAAGATCTCCCCAAGGTGACACACTTGGTCTAATGAAACCTTGTTTCAACAATTCCTCCAATTGGGCTTTTAGCTCATATAACTCCATTGTGTTAATCTTGTAGGGGGCTTTAGACTGAGGTTCCACACCCAGTATCAAATCAATTGAAAAATCAAATACATGCTTAGGCGGTAGCTCAATTAGCTCCTCAGGGAATACATCCTCAAATTCTTTTAGAATGGGATGATCATTAACTAATGATTCTATCTCATCAAGGTCCTTGACCTTTATTGCATAAATAGTGCATCCCCTTTGGCTTGCCTTCTTTAATTGCATGGCTGAAACTTGCCTAAGTTCTAGAGGCCTTTTTACACCACTAATCTCCACATGATTACCTTGATCATCAAGACACCTTATTGTTTTATCTTCACAATCCACAAGGGCCTTATGTTTAGAAAGCCAATTTATCCCTAAAATCACATCATAAGATCCCAATGGTGCTACATACAAATTAACTTGCGTTTTGACACTAGGGAGTTCAAGTTCACTACAAAATAGGCATTGTTCTACCTTCCTCTCTACCCGGTTTCCATACTGAACTTTCCATGAATTTTCCATATAGCCCGGTCTAATTGATAATTTAGATATAACATGAGGATCCATAAAACTATTAGTGGCACTAGTATTAGTCAAAATAGAAACAAAAGTTCCAAAAAGTTTACCCGAAAGTTGGATAGGAGTGGATTGATAATCTGCTTGGCGATTGTCAACTGCCACATGAATATGATGTTGATTCCTATTGTTTTGCCTGTTAACCCTCTGAGGGCACACACTGGTGTAATGCTCACCACCACAAGTATAACAACCCCCATGAGGTGCTTTAGGCCTGTCATAAAAATCCCTCTTGTTATTGTCATTCTTTTTATTGAAATTAGCCTTCTTGTTGTTATTCTGGTTTCCATCATTACGGTTCTGAGGACTACCACCCCTTTTCAAATTTCTGATCTTCTTGTTATTATTCCCCTGGCTGCCTTGATTACTCTGATTTCCCTGGTTATTGTTTCCTTGGTGATTTCCTTGGAACTTATTGCCATACTTGGCTTCCCTGCTTTTCTTATAGTTTGCAACCTGCTACATTTTATGCTCCTACAAAAGTGCCAATTCAAATGCTTCGTCCATGGTAGTTGGTCTATGCATATCCACCTCATTTCCAGTTTGAGACCTAAGTCCCAGAATGAATTTTTGAATATGAAATCTCTCATCATGTTGTTACTGAGGTACGTACTTAAGTAATTGAGAGAATTTCTCCCAATACTATATCACTATCATTCCTCCCTGAATGAGCACCTGGAATTCTATCATTTTCTTATCAAAATAAGATTGTGGAATCCATCTCTTCCTAAAAATCTACAAAAATTGTTCCCATGTTACTTTGCTAGGAAAAAATTATTTATCAACCCTTTCATTCTCCCACCACGTAGCAACTTCACCTGTAAGCTGGTAGGATCCCCATTTTGCCTTAGTTTCCTCAGATAGGTTATGAAGAGCAAAGTACCTTTCCATTTCAATAATCTAGGCTTTTGCCCCATCACCAAAAGATTTACCATCGAACTTGGGTGGCACCACCTTCTTGAGGTCCTTACCCAGTTCCTCAGCTACCTTAGTTAGCTTACTTTGATTCTTTTCAGCTTCAGGGTTTTCTCCATTTGGTTCATTCCTGATGTTTTCACTCTCACCAGGTTCAGACCTTGTTGGCCTAGTTTTCCTTGCCTGCTCAAGGTTATCAATCTTGGCTTCTTTCCTAATTAGTATGGCCAAAATCTGATCCAACTTATCATTGGGATCACCACGGGATCCTCCTACCCGTTCCCTCTGATAATACCTACCCTCCATTAGGGTTACCCTGACAAAACATAACATCAAGCGTAATTAGGCATAGGTCCTAGAGTTGAACCTTGTTGCTTTGATACCAAAATGTAATGCTTGAAAATTGATGTTTACTTAGCCACAATAATTTACCAAACTTAATACATTCCAAGGATAATAAAAGTAAAAGATACCCTTTCCATAATTGCTCAAAAGGAAAATTCAGAATATATTTCCATTCCATGTATGCAGATCAAATAAATTTAATTAACAACAAGGATCATTGCAATGATACATATATGCTTTCCAATCGCATATCAATGAGTTTCCATAAGTTTTCTCAAGTTTTCATTTACATCACCAACTTTCACTCAGTACATCTATTTCAATGTTACATCAAATCTTTCTTTGCAATACATCTATTTCAATGTTACAATAGTGAATTAAAAATAAAATTACATTTGCAAGTGGGATTTTCAAGCCATTCCAAATAATACATGATTACATTTATAACAAATAAATCTCTGAACCTCAACCGCCGTGACACCACTGGTCTTCTTGCAAGTTGGGCCAAGAGTGTGATTAAGGCACCTTTTTCGCCCAACCATGAAGTTCAATACTTCCCCGGGTTTCTTCCTAACTTGAAGAAATCCCCGGCCCTGCACTAGGAGCCTAGCAACCTGAAACAACAACGCAGGAGGGAAATCTCGATGCAAGCCTGATGCCTATATGCATTCCTAACATGAGAATTACATAATTCTTGCAAACAGGAGGTGGCAGAGACCTATATTCATTTAGTTCTAGGCTTTTAATTCCATCTATTTCAATGGTTCAAGTGCTTGGCCAAGCAAAAAAATAAAAATAAATGATAGTTTTAGAAAAGGTAAAACTACCATCTCTGTGGGTCCACCTTCGGCATCCTGTCTCGGAAGTTCTCAAAATACAGTAAATAATGCAATTCCATCTAAGTTCATTTTCAAGTCTACACATTTCTAATTTTCAAAGAGGTTTCAACATTTTCCAAGGTTTTCCAAAAATTATCAAAATAGCTTTCATGCATGCATTCACTAAATAAAGTTTTCCTTGTACAATTTCAAGTGAGTTTTCAATGCAAAATAAATTCAGTTCCAACTCTATTTTCAAAATTAGTTTGATCACAACAAAGGATTTTGATAGTTTCATCAAAAATAAGAGATTCACTTTTATCAAAAAATTCTCTAATTTTGAATGTGTTTCCAATAACCTACATTTGCTATAAAGTTTCAAACTCAGTTTTAAATCTAGTCTTATGTGTGTTCTCTAAGTTTAGATAAGATATGTGATATCTCATACAATGCATCGATATTCAACAATAAAGTTAGTTTGAGAAAGAGATGTTCACAGAAGATAACTAAATTTGTATTGAGAACAAGTTTGCTATTAATTACGGAGTCATTTCAGAGGATTCAAACAACTACTTTTCCAAGATTTGATTTCAATAAATAAAAGTCTACTGTACAAATCTGACTATGTATTTATAAAATAATCACAAACACTTAAATACCTGGTAAACTTATGGCTGAAAGTATATATAATATGCTATGCTTCAGTTTAATACCAAAGACAGGAAATAGTGTTTCCTATAGATAGCAATAATACTTATGCCAGGTATATATATATATATATATATATATATATACACATATGTAGATTTATATATATATGTGTGTGTATAATATCAGTGTGTATATAACTATAATTATATATTTATATATAAATATATTTGTGGGTATATAACTAAATATATATATATATATATATATATATATATATATATATATATATATATATATATATATATATATATATATATATATATATATTTAAAAATGTATTCATCCTTATATATTTATCTACTAATAGAGAGTAAACAAGATTTACCAAAACCATAATTTATTTGTGCATATATTTGCAAATATGAATGTATATATATATATATATATATATATATATATATATTGATGTATATATATATATATATGTATGTATGTATATATATATATATGTGTGTGTGTGTGTGTGTGTATAATTTAAACTTTATATGCAATGTTTCCTGCTGCACATAGAAAGCAACAGATTTAAGATTTGCAACTTTTAAAAACTATAAAATAAATGTTAATTCGCTATGGTATATAGTGTGAGGCCAACGTCTCCCCATTGGGGAAGGCGCTAGCTATGAGGAGGCAGTGCCTCCTCCATAGGCCTTGGTCTGTGGAGGGCGCTGCCCTCTCACAGCGCCACCCTCCTCTATGGTGGGCTGGGGGTGTATTCCCCATACAAATAAACATTATTCAATAAAAATCATTGCTAGATTTTGAATGGATTCACATATTGCGAACTTCAAATTGTCACAGCGTATTCATAGATGATATATATATATGCATGAAAATATGTGTGTGTATATAAATATATATATATATGTGTGTGTGTGTGTGTGTGTGTGTGTGTGTGTGTGTGTGTATTTATTTACAACACCATAGTAGAAAAAGTGGAAAGCAAACTCAAGAACAACAAAGAATAAAGAAGAGAAAGATAAACCCCAATTTGAAAGGAGTATAATTGTGCAAATTATTTCTATGCACTCAATGAATGTAATATTTTCTCAGGCTTTTACAGATTTGCACACAATTCAAACTGACATTCAAATTCTTCAGAAGCATTTTCATATTTCAACAAGATTTGAGAAAAAGAATGAGAAACCTGGAGTTTACGCTTTCAGCTGGAAATGGTCTTCAATCAACTTCTTTCCTTTGCCCCTATTCAATCTAGTTTTCCTAAGCAGTTTTCTTCTTCTCTTTCCTTCTTTCCAGTTGCTTCTCCAACTCTTTCTTCTCCTACTATCTTCAAAGGAACAATTCTTAACTCTCTATTTCAAAGATTTAGCATCTTCTTGGAAGCCATTAAAACAAAGATTGCAGAGCTTGTTTTTTTTACAAGAAAGTTTTTCAAGAACCGTTACCTTCACGGGAACTCACTTCCCTACTTAAAATTGCTTTTCCATTCACAATTTCCTAACCTAATCTTGAAATCTAATTTAAAATTAATAATAATTTTTAATTCAATTGCATGTAAATCTCCTTTTTAAAATATTTACTCAATAATAAAAAATAGAATAAATATCTTATAACTAATGGTTAACTCATTAACGTAAAGAGTAAGACAAAATACAAGGAGAGTAGAATGCATGATTATTTAAATCTAAAAATCTATAATTAAGTATATATTTAAACTTAATCCTTTATTTTATCATGCTTTATTCTATTTAATTTAATAATTATTATTTAATTTGCAATCAATTCAAAACAAACACACGAAAAATAGACATTCCTAAATGCAATCTATATGAAACTAAGTGGTGTGTGTGATCGAGAGGTCTTCCTGCTTTGTCCTATCAAGAAGCTAATCTCCTCTCCTTAATCACCCCCTTGGTCTTTGACTTCCTGCAACTCAAGTGCACTCAGGCACACAACAATAATTGAATTAGTATCACATTAAGATATAAATAAAGCAATACATTACATTAATAAAAATGTTTCTACTCTATTTTGCTTCATTTCCAAAATTAAACGCATTCAATACTTTTCAACTTTTCACAATTTAAATAAACACTTTCATTTATCTCCACACCAAAACACCATCATATTAATTATTATTCTACCAGGCACAATAAAACATGTAATAAATCCACACAAAGCCAAAAGTAACCTGCATTAGGATTGAGACGTGACACATCGACTGACAAAGAAATGGTAGCTGAACATCATCATCATCCCAATGATCACATTCTAGGTAGAGATGCCATGTCACAGACTCTATATCATCAATCACTCTCCTCCAATACTCTAACTTACCCAGTTTAGACTGGGTAAACTTGCCAGAATATCAGAATACATAAGGTCTCCTAGGTGGCCTCTGTCCAACTAGAACTAGACGTGTGACAGCTATGTGCTCCCATGCCCATACCTGAAGCAAAGTAATGTTGGCTGATAAACTCCAACTACTGAGATACACAACTAAATGTAAATCATGATATAACTGGGCAAGCAAACACATGCCCCAAGAAAATTAGGTGCCATAAACAACCATGCTCTTTAGAACTCGACCCCAACCAACTAAAAATCCCTTAGACCTACGATCAGGACTAAGGAATCTGCCAATAAAACCAACAAGTACTGTTAGCAAACCATGTCACACCATGGAATCCACTCTCCTACAGTACGATCATTCTGAAACACTCTACGAAGAGCATCGGTCCCACCCTGCTCTCTCAAATCATATACGACAACATCTCGAACAATTGAAAGCTGAAGGATCTGCCAAACATCCTCTGGGGTGACCGTGATCTCTCTAGTAGGAAGGTGAAAGGTGTTGTGCTCACTATGCCACCTCTTAGCTAGAGTTGTCAACAAACCCCGATTAATCCTAATATGGGGCATTTAAAGAAGAGGAGACAATCCACAATGTGTGATGATGGCCATCTCAGGCTGTGCTAGCCTAGGAATGAGATCAAATGTCCAAGGGAAACGCTCTCGAATCTGGAGGTTCCCTAATCACTCCTATCATCACAACAAAAATCAAGGTCAATAAATTCATGTCAATCATCAAATAACATCAAGATACCATATCAAATCAAGTCAGCTCTTGGTGAAAATTCTAATCAAATCTCATGAGCACACATCAAATCAACCTCACCTATCATGAGGTCATCATCAATGCATCAAATCAACCTCACCTATCATGAGGTCATCATCAATGCATCAAATCAACCTCACCTATCATGAGGTCATCATCAATGCATCAAATTAACCTCACCTATCATGAGGTCATCATCAACACATCAAAATCAACCTCGCTTATCATGAGGTACGTAAATTCTAATTATTCCTCACTTATCATGAGGGTAATTATCATCAAAAACAAAACATCAAACCTCACCTATCATGAGGTCAAAAAATCATGTATTTGACTAGACAAATCATTCATATCACACCAACACCTGATACGATCAGAAATCAAGAACATCAAGAAAAAAATTGACGAAAATTACACACTTTGATATAAATGTGCTTACAAGGACATTATAAATGCTAAAACAAAGAAATGTGCCATTTCATCAGATAAAAGTGCTATTACATTTCAACAAAGCACCATTTTATCAAAAGCACCATTTTATCGGGTCAAAGCGCAAATGTTTTTTTAGAAAAGTGCTAAAACTTGAAATGTGCTAAAATAGACCTTAAAAGCGCTACACAATCTATCCTAAGTGCTAAAACTCTTGATGCACTAATCTACTTTAGAGAAGCACTACAACGACTAACCTAAGTGCTAAACTTCAAAAAGTGCCAACCTACACTATAGACGCGCTAAAAGAGACTCTTAAAGCGCTAAAAGATCAAAAGCGCTAACACAGATCCTAGAAGCGCTACAATGGAGACAACATGTGCTACAACAGAATGTTGAAGCGCTAAAACAAGTTTCTTTTGTAAAAAACCGAAAATACACTAAAAAATGAAAAATGCATGAAAACCAAGAAAAAATTATGGACATACCAGAGTCCGAATGCGGTCGACCGCTGATGTCGTCAAACACACTCAAAACATTGAGTGTGAAAGGGAATCTACATCTTGCTCCATGTAGCACAAAATCTCTCTCTCAAACTTTCAAAAGTCACAATCAACAAATGATTTTGAAAAGGACCTTTTTAACCTTTTATAGGTTATTTCAAAAAGGGATTTTTATGACATTGATTTAATTTTTTTTAGAGAGGGGAGATTAATTGAAACTCATTCAGGACAACTTTCTACATCAATTATCGGGATACAAATATTTTTTTCATCAAATCTTCATCGAATCTATATTAAATCATCATAAAATCATAAAAAATTGAAAAATTCCAAAAAACCAAAAAAAAAAGTCAAAAAAATCATTAATTTATCTCCCAAGGGGGCATATATCCATCAATCACATGAAAATCATGTCTGGGGCATTCTGAAAAAATGTCTTGCTGATACTAGCAGCAGCAGCACAAATTTTTCTTTGAAGCAATGCCTAAACACATCACTTCAAAGAGGGGCAAAATGTAGACACCTAAAAATGGTCTAGAGAATCTAATTAATTAAATATGATTTATTTGATTAATTAATTTCCTAAATTCATCTACTTAGTAAATAAATAGAAATATTTATTTATATTAAGTACATTTTTAATTCTTCTATTTTATCACATTATTTTCCTCTTAATTAAATAAACAAAATTAAAAACTTTGTTTTATTTAATTATTATCATTATTATTTCTTCTATACTTTATCCATCAATTCTATCCAAATTAAATACACAGCTTCAATAGTTGATATTATTTAATTATCTCATCACATTTATTCTTAATTAAATAAAGATATCCTAAAATCTTTAATTTAATTATCATATTCCTTCTATTTTAATTTAATAAACAATTTATATAGTTTGTTTTATTAAATTATTTATCTCTCTTTTTGCTAATTTAAATAAACCAAAAATATTTAAATAATGCATAAATCTAATCCCTCTATTCACTCACCAATAAAATTAGATTTTTCAAATCTAATTAATTCAACTGACATTCACGGGAAAAGCCTCGGAGACAAACCTGCAGGAAATCCTCTCAATCTTCTATCTCAAATATTTCCTCTCATCTTGCCTAGTGTTTTTATGGGCAGGAACAATCCTCCATGATCAGTTCCACCTTCTCATCTCATACCATTCAAAATCTTCAGATTTAATCTCAGCCTCTGTTGTGTTACCCCTATGCAAATGTGCTATCGAGAATCTATATATACAGCCTTCCAATGCATCAAAATCATCTGAGAATCATCATCCTTTATGCAAACTTACTCTGCAGGAATTAGTACTCAAGCAACCAAGCAATCATAATCATTTAGTATTAGCATTTTAGTATCATAGCATCATGGCATCAGTAGATTTTATATCACAGTAGCATCATAGTTTCTTTTTACTGTAGCTTTCATCCATCATGCTTCATTTACAGTAGCATCATATCATCTAGAATTCATTAGCAATCATAACATCATTGCATTTAGTATCCATTCCATTCTCTAGATAGGCATTTTTAACATTTACGGTGCTTACAAATCTGAGAGCTTCTATAATTTGATAAATCTTTGGAGATAGGAGACAATGAGACACTTTCAGGCTTTTCTGTGTTTTAAATTAGTTTAATTCATGTTTAATCTTGATACAATGTTTCATTAAGAGGTGTATTTAGTTGTATTTAGTTTACATTTTCCACACTTACAGAAAATATTAGCGAGATCAGGAAGGGGAGAAAACTAAACTCCCTCAAAATAGGGGTAGTTGTGGGTTTGTTGGTTTTCTTTGTATACTATATACTTAGTTCCTCTAGGATAAATAAGTAACTTTAGATCATTTTCTTAGTTGTGTATCCTAACTAATATAGAGTAAGCTTTTTCATTTTAATTTACTACTACATAATAGTTTATGTGTTGAAAGAATTGTTTCCATTCTTTGTAGTTTTTACATTGGAATACAAATCATATTTAATTTCATGCCAATATACTTCTTTGATAAAGATATTTGTTTGAAATAAGTGCTTCATAACCCATCTAATCAAATCATAATTAACCTATCAAAAAAGCAATAGGAATTTTCTAAAGAAAAGAACACTTGACCCAATAATAAGTGTATGGCCTTCGAAGAAAGGAGTGATCCACCTTAGTAATAGCAACTACCTGATTTAGACCTAGGTATGTGCAGGATCATGATGGGCCAAAAAGTGGCAACATGAAAAAAGTAGCGTTTTGAACTCGCCAAAAAATGCGAAAATCTTGAGTTGACTTTTTTTTTGGGTTGGCTGTCAGTACATTGCTCCATAGCAATGCCCAAGCCAAAGTACTACAAATCGGATATCCAATTTGTTTTGGATATCCAATTCATTTCTAATATCTAATTTGAAAAACATTTTAAAATGCAATATTTTGGTGCTATAAATCGGATATCTGATCTAAATCGGTTATCCAATTTTTGCACACATATACCCAAGAGTAATTAGGAGGTGGAGGGTGGGCGAGAGAGAGAGAGAGAGAGAGAGAGAGAGAGAGAGAGAGAGAGAGAGAGAGAGAGAGATATATATATATAGAGAAAGAATTAGGAGGGGAAGGAGAGGGGAAGAGGGAAGAAGGAGAGGCAGGAGAGAGAGAATTGGGACTGAGGAAGGAGGAAGAGTGCTGAGGCCAGATGACAGGAAGGTCATGGGTTTATGGCCGGAGGAGTGCAGGAGGGAGAGACTTGAGAGAGAGAGGGAGGGAGTGGGAGAGATAAAGGAAGGGAGGGATATGTGGAGGGAGGATAAGGGTTAAGGGTTAAGGGAAGAGAGGGGAGGGAGAGGAGACCCAAGAGAGGGAGGGGGGTGGATATTGGAAGATAATGGAGAGAGAGGGGAGGGGAGCATGGTAGTGGATGGTTTATGGAAGGAAAGGGAGAGTGGAGAGAGGAGGAGGAGAGAAAGGGAGAGAGGAAAGAGAGATATATATAGAGAAATAATTATGAGGGGGAAGGAGAGGGAAGAGGAAATAAAGGGGGAGAGAGAGAGAGAGAGAGAGAGAGAGAGAGAGAGAGAGAGTTAGGGAGGGGGGAAGGGGAGGGGAAGAAAAGGAGGGTGGAGGATGGAAGGAAGAAGGAAAAGGAGGTGGAGGGAGACGGAGAGAGAGAGAGAGGAGGAGGGAGATAGTGGCAGGGTAGAGGAAGAGGAAAGAAGGAGAAGGAGGGAGGGGAAGAGAGAGGGAGTGGAGGACAGAGGGAGGGCATGGTGGATGGAAGGGAAGGAAGGGTGGAGGGGGAGATAGAGGGAGTGGAGTGGAATGAGTGGAGAATGGGAGAGAGAAGAGATAAAGGAAGGGAGGGTAAAGGGTAGAGGGTAGAGGGTTTATTAAGGGTTTAGGTAGAGGGAAGAGAGATAGAGGGAGTGAGTGAGTAGATGAGGGAGAGAGAGACCAAATACTTATTGATAACCATAAATCTTTGATACTCCTACCTTTATATTCAACACATATGGACTAATAGTTGAACACAAAATCTATTTGTTGTTATAAAAACAACACATAATGATTTAAAATACAACTTATATTGAACAAAAATGGACCAATAGTTGAACACTAAAACTTTTTGAAAATCCTTCACATTTAATGGGAAAATACATGTTATTTATTGTGCTCACCTTTTATATTTGTGATAGGACAAACTATTAATATAAAATTATCCAATGCTTGTACATTGCTACCCCAATTGTTGTACACATAAGAACAATTATTTTTCACTATGATAACAATACTTGTTTAAATGAGTGTCTTATTTTATTAAATGAACATTTTACTTTTTAAATGATACACTTATAGTGGAGAGTTATGATATTTTATTTGAAACAAAAAAATACTTATTTCACTTCTTCATGAATGTATTTATGTTTTTTTCATATAACATTTAGAGGTTCTCATGTGTTCAAGTATGGGTCCATTTTTTATTAACATTTGGTTTTTTCTTTATTTACATTTGGACTGTTTATTTACAATATATAGTATAAATATGTGGTAAGACTGGGTATTATCACTAGCATACCTATATTTTAAAAATATATGTAAAGTACGTCGAGAGATATCCTTCTTCTGAAGATGCTTATTTTTAATCAATTGAACCTTAACCCAAATTGAAGCTTAACCCCAACCATAAAGCTATTTGAACCCTAATTGTAACCCTATTTGAAGCTGGTTTGGATTACAGGATCATAGACAAGGACACATTCCCTAGAAGAGTGTCTTTCAAGTTTGAAAAATTGTAAATGGAAAACTCAAACTTCAAAATGGTTGTCACTGACTCTTAGCTCACCCAAATAGTTGATCATTGCACTAAGATGTTCATATTCAATCAAAAGTTAAAATTCATAAAACTCAAACTAAAAGAGTGGAATATCCAAGTTTTTAGAAACCTTTTCAAAGAAAGGATCTCCTTGAAAGTAGAATTTCTAACATCCAAAAAGACCTCTCAAATGATTTTTCTTACATCCTAATAGAAGAAGAGAGGAATCTCATAATTCAATTGGATGGTGTCTATAGTTTTAAATAAATCTATTGGAGACAAAAATCAAGGATTAAATGACTTAAATAAGATGTAAAACCAAGTTTTTTCATTTAACATGCAAAATTAGAAGGCAAAGAAACATAATATGAAGATTGAAGATGGTTATGGATAAACTTATGATAAAAGGGGGGGATTAAGGAGGAGATGGTTTTTTGGGGATTTTGGAAAAATGAATACTTGCTCTACACAATACTTTTGAAAGAAAATTACAGATTACGGGTTTTATTTTGATATTGTTTTTCGATCTGAATTAATTTCGGAGATCTAGCGTGAAGGAAGGATTTGTGGCTGTGAGGTGGAGGTCTTCTATTCATCCTCATCATTTCTGAGCGTAGGTTTCAGGTTGGCCATTGATTTTCTCTATTGCATTTGATTGCCCTCCTCTTAAAACTTCATTATATTGCTATGGGTTCGCAATTGTTAATAGTGTTGTTATTAAATTTCATTTAAGGGCAGAGGGAGGTTTCTTGGTATTTGATGGTTGTCTTGCTGCAAGTCTAATGTTAATTCTCTTGGAAGCTTGCTTTGTTATTGTTCTTCCACTTGGTTTTCCGGATAACCACCTTTGCTTGCATTTTTTGAAAGTTTCTTGATCAGTTTCAACAAACTTATTTCATGTCCATTATGTAATCATTGTACTCTAAGAGATGATGTAGATTAAGGCATCCTTTATATTGTCACGAGCTTTGTCTATGTTTTTATTCTTTACATCATAAGGCGTACCGTGAAACGATGGAGCCTTCAAGAGTCTGCTACCTCATTTTATTGTTATCATTGCTCCCATATTTTAGTATGCATGGATATCTAGACATTCACAGTTTCTTTTGAATTTGATAGAGGTGTATACCCTATTTCATGGGTCTCAATTTTGATGCGAGGTAGCATTGTTGTATTAGTGCAATGATTGCATGTGCTTATGCTTTGAATCTAAACTTTTAGATTTTACAGTCAATGGTTAAGTTTCAACAGCTGTAGCTATTAGTCTGAGTTTTCAAAAGTATGGAAAAGGAGTTGAGATTATTCTTCCCTATAGCCAGATAAACCTAAGTTCAGAGAGTTATTTTATGTGAGGCCCAACACCATCTATAAATTTTGTGACATCTTAATACGTTCAATTATGCTAGTTTGGTGAATAAATAGATGAATTTACCCAATCCCATGTTTAATATTTTGATTTTCTTATGAACTAGTTTAAATGATTAATGTGATAAATTCGCTTAAGTAAATGAAAATGGGAAAACTATTAAGAATGAATGTGAGCAGATAATATTTAGAATTTTGAACAATTATCATATGAAGAATACACTTAGATCGATATGAGCTAAGGAATTTTGTGTACCTAACATTGGTTTGAATCTCACTAATAAGTTTCATGTTTCTTGAAAAATAATAATAAACAGGAACAAAGCGGGACTTTTGGAAGATCAGTAAGAAGTTTCCAGAAGTATCACTAGCCAAGCACCATCGAGGCAAATTTAAAGGATGACTCTAATAAATGAGGGGTATACCTAAGGTAGGATAATTTGAGGAAAATTTATATAAATTAGATATCAATTTGCATGATGAATTTTATTAAAGGAGTGTCCATAAGTAAACTTAGTAGTGTAAATAAAGTATTTAACGAAGGTTCGGTTTTCATTATTATTTCATGCATGCTCAAAGTTTCCATCTCTTATAGGGAAATGAAATGAATATATATGTGTATTATGGTTACTAACTATTGAATTTGATCTTATGGATAGTTTGAACAGGTGTTCATTATATTTCTAACCTAACACGTATTTGGGAAAATACATATGAGAGTAATGTCAAGGGATGCAAATATAATTAGGGTTTTTCCTAAGTTGTAATTGAGTGGAGGGTTTTTAATGATTGGTGGCCTAGTGTAGGTATTTTCTTTGGATCCTTATTGATTATAGTCATGTGGTTAAGAGTGTAAGATCTATTGGGGTTCCCAAATCCTTAGTTAGGTCTTGAATTTCGAATTGGCCTTTAAAGTTGTCTTCTTAGGGTGTTGTATGGTCAATTGTTTTGATATTAGTGCAAAAATAGACCCCTAAGACCTATACCTATGGGAGGGGGACCTTTTGGACATGTGACATTGTCCTTGGGACATGAATTGACCCTTCAAAAGTTCACTTGAAAGGGTGTGACGAATTTGAGTCCTTGGGAGTTGGGAGAAGTGACTTGTCACTTCCCCACCACACTCCCCAAAGTTCATTAATGAACTTGGAAAGAGCATCAAAGCTCTCACATGTGTGAAGCCACCTTGTAAGGGTTGTTGGGTAGAGTGTCATAGTACATTCCCCACCTCCCCAAAAGTCTCACACATGTGTGAGAACTTGTGGGGATGTGTGTTGAAAGAGCATATGAGAGAGTGACAAGTGTCTCTCTCTCATTCAAGTGAATTCAAGTTGAATGCCTATATACTTGGATAAAAAAGAGGAAAATGATGTTACCCACTTCTCCTTTTGGAGAACTCTTGTTGAGATGGAAGTAAGGACGAGAAGAGGAGAGGAGTAGTCCCTCTTAGGAGGTAGTAATGAAGATAGCTTGTCTTGGAGTGGAAAGGATGAGGAAGGAATGCAATTCCCTCAGCTAAGTAAACTGATAAGTTTTCCTCTACTTTCATTCTCCTTTGTTTGCTTGTTGTAAGAAGGTGCAATGTTACATATGGAACATGGTTGAAAATAGTAAGTGGGGAAGCTATATGAATGTAACTGGATGCTATGTTATTCTCATTTTTTTGTTTTTTGTAAAATTTGAAAAAGGCTCCATTCATCTTTTTGGAGCTAAAAGAAAGCCTCGCTTGGGGGTATGGCTAGAGCCCACGAGGCTCCATGACGCCATTATGGTAGGGTGGAGAGCAAGCCCTACTCAGATGTGTGTCTTCCATTGTATTTGTAAAATCTGTTCATAATATGGAAAACTAGTATTTTTATGTAACATGGAAGAGAATGGAAAAGGGCAAAGTTTATTCTTGGGCATGTGGACTGTTAGATTTTCCATTATTATTGTAGTAGAGAAAGTCTTATGGTTTGCATGGTGTTCATTGTCTTCTCAAACATTACTCTAATATCAGTAGTTTAGTGTTTGGTTGAAATGGAGAAAAGTGGGATTGTGCAGATCTAGTTCCTTCTTACTGTGTATTACTGTTGTATTGTACTCAAACTAATATTTGGAAGAAATTGAAGTTATGTGCCATATGAATCTTTAAAACTAGGACTAAAGTAAAAATAATGTCCATGGCTTTAAATGTGACCCATCCAATGATAGTTGTTCAATTCATAAAAGGTTGTGTATCTTCAAAAGTACTCACATTTATGATACGTGCTAGTGGGTGCTTGTGGAAATGTGTTTGCACATTCTTGTGGCTCCCCCGTCTTGAGACTGTTCCTTATGTAAACGTTAGGGATTACAAACTTGAGTAAAGCTAAGGCCATATCCCTCCGTGAGAACTTAATTTCACACTAAAATCTACCCACATCATAGCTGTAGATTTACTCGTGTGGATTCATTTTAACATATTGCAGATGAAGTACTGTTATCTAGGATGAAAATGGAGAATAGGTGCTCTAGTTCGAAAAGAATGTGGATCATCTCATACTTTCAGTTTTCTCATTATAGTAAAAATGAACATAACGGGGTTATGCCTTTGTTATTAATCTTAATGTATCTCTATTCTCTGCAAGTGCAATAAAAGGTAAGACATGCAACCATGTATGTCACTAATTATTGAGATGTATGAATGAACTTCTGTTCAGATGTAATATTTTCTGTTGTTTCAATACTACCATCTCTAAACATATATAAAGAAAGAGAATTTTAATAAAACAAACCCAGATTTTAAATGACTAAATACACCGAGCCTTGGGATGGAAAATGCAGTGGAGTGTCTGGGTTGCACACAGTCGTTCCCCCTTCATACTGTCGCCAGCTAAATCTGCACAACTTAATAAATTGGGAGAGAAGTTCGCACCGGTATATGGAGGAAACAAAAAGAGAAAGCATTAAGCATATCAGTAAGATTCGAATCTGTAGTCAACTTTCGCCCTATCACCATAGTAGCGACTGGTATTGCCCTGTCAAGTATAAAAATAAAATAAAATATAAAAGTAATGCAATTGCATTCATAGCACCCTCTCACGCCCAACTCAACAAATCAATCCTTCTCTATTAGTGACCTTTTTGGATTGTGAAGCTGGTTAGCGAGTAAGGCACCTCATCCCTCATCAGGAAAGCAATGAATGCTTATCTTGGGTAGGGACATCAGTTTGAACGTAGCCGCAGAGAAGAGAGTTTACTACGTACTGCTCCCAGCCGCATAGGCGCCCAAACTCCTCAGACTTGGTCTCCATTACTGAAAATGTTGGTGGCTAGTTAAAAACGTTAGGTAATTGGCAGAGTAGGGTGAAGTCCGTACTATTTAGTGGAGTGGAATTAGTGCATGCATAAGCAATTAATTTTATTTGCCAAGGACTGGTAATTGGTGGGGATGTTTGCAGAGTTACGGTGTCGAATTTGTTTTTTTGCTGAGCACCCTCTTTATGCACTACTCACTATGTGTTGTAGCTATTCATATTGCTTTCTATGTTGTCAGACCCACGTCCCATCCGCTTACTGAGCATAGAGTAATCAAAACACGTTGTAGACGCACTTAGCTTCATTTAGAGAGACTTTACTGTTTCCTTTTAATTTGGTTTCCTTTTAGGCAACTCTTTCCCTTTTGTGAAAATTTCTTGTCCTCTCGTCATATAAGCAAATTTGTTGTATGTATGTATGGGGAGGAAAAGGGAATCCTTCCTTAAGACTCCACGTTTCCTCATAAAGGAACTTCAAATATAAGCTTATATCAATGTGCTTTGAACATTTAAAAGAAAAATCAATGTGCTTTGAACATTTAAAAGAAAAAGGTATAATTTTCACCCCTTAGTGGGGAAATATAATATATTTTAAAATAGCTTATATCACAGACTAGTTCAAGAAAACCAAAGGAGAGACTTCTGGGATTTATTTCTCTACTTAAAAAAAAGTTTATATGGAAGTAAATTATATATTTAGTGATTTGTTGATAGTTATATAAGTTAGTCTCTATGATTACATGTTGAAATGATAAAAATAAAATAAAATATAGATATATAAACATAGTTAATATTAAATTGAGTTTAAAGATATGCTTTTCTTAACAAAATTTTACATGGAAAAATAAATAAATAAATAAATGAATACAATTGTATGGTATGTTGCTAACATATTACAATACTAATATAGCATAGTATAAATTTAGGTTATTATTATTAATGTTAGATTTTTAATTAATATGATTAGTTGTGTGAGGTAAGCTTAAAGATAGCATCAATATAAATGTAGATATTAAATAGATAAAATCAATAATGTGAAGGTGACATTAATGAAAGTGGTATTACAATGTTGCATTTAAATTTAGTTTGCCAAGAAGATAAATATATTATATTCATAATATTAATATTAATGATATTAGTAAAAATGGTAATTATAACAATAAAATTATTGTCGAATGAAACATTGGTATTTTGATTAAATAGTATTAACATTATTATCGTGAAATTGGGGCTTGAAAATAATACTACTATGTTGGTTAAATACAAGGAACGATACTAATATAACAGTTGGGAAATTTCATGTTAATATTGTCATTTATTTATTTATTTTTATTTGATTTTATTTTTGTGAAAATGTTTGGGCCTAACATGAAGTTTTTTTTTGAGAGACTACACCAAATCAACTTAGTAATTCATTAAGGTATCTCAATGGGAAATTTAAGCTATGTTCTGGGTATGATTGTTACCAAAGCTCTAATACACACCCGTATGGAGTTAACTAAACTGGAGTCAACTTATTTTCAATTAAATTAAATTGAGCAAGTCAAAATATTATGATAGGTCTTAGAAAAGGGAACACTAATGTTCAAGTTAAATAATAATTTACTGTTGGTGACATTATTCTTAACACTATCTCATCAGGCTCTTGGGGAGGATGCAAGTCAAGAATTTATAAAACTTAGTTACGAGAGTCAATCAACATGAACTGGTAACTAATTAAGCTATGTGTTGTTATCCAAATAATGTAACCATATCAAATAATGTTGGACTTTAATAACTGTGTTGTGCAATGGTGGCTTGTCGGGAGTGTATTAAGTTGTAAACCTATGCTTTAAAAAAAAAATAAAAAAAAAATGTTTGGGTTTTTCTAGCAAAAATCCTAGGCATGACA